>CM029536.1:1058563-1267135 GCA_017141395.1 Laodelphax striatellus | reverse complement strand
TTTGAAGAATATTGAGAAAATAGCTATGCTGACAAAACTTGCATAAAATGAAATTGACAAATGAATTTTCTAGTCTTACAGCCAGGTTTCTGATAGTTGTTGAACATATTATTTTTCTAGACAATTCCTTTCTCGAACAGTAGCTATGGTTAAGCCTAAATTTAATGATTATAGGTTATATGTAACCACTTTACACAGGACTGATATGATAATCAGATATTTAATCTAATTATTAATATTTTAATCGTAACTGAACTAATGAACATTTGACTGACATTCTGATGGTCAATGAACCCAGGCGATATAAGTACATTGAATCTTCAAAGTTGCTACATTCATTCATCTAAATTTTATTTTTCCATTCAACCTTATTTGACTTCCAGTAACCAGTTCTTTAGGCTAAACTTCAATTTTAGAATATACTCCTCAAAAAGATAGGCTCGTGTAATGATATATATGAGATTCTGCATTGACATTGATATCAGGAGAAAGGGGTACGATTAGTCAAATGCCGGACCTTCAGCATTTATGTATTAAGCCCTGGGGAACGAAATGTGAGATATAACAAATTTTCTTAATAGAGCTCACTACCTGATTTGAGCACCAGATCACTAAGAACTCAAATACACAACAATTAACTCTCAGGCTATGGTTATAATTATGATGATAGGTTATATGATAACGATATGGTTATTATGATAATAGATTTATCATCGTGGGAAATTAATAGTGTACTTCAGCCAGTGCTGCACGGCAGTGTGATTTTACCTATTAGCTTCAGTATTAGGCCTGTTCAGTTCAAAGTTTAATAGTGAGAATATTTGAGAACTTCATCGTTGGTTAACCATAAAAATCGCAAAGTGGAGGAAGGTCTGATTTCTTGATTCATGTAACGTCAGCTCGCTAGTCCACCAAATATCAATCCAGTATCAACAGCCTGATAATATTATTATTAATCAAATAGCGTCACCTAGATGGCCTGCCCACTACAACAGCTTGTGGATTCAAAAAGCATTAGGAATGGTTCAACCTGTAATCTAATAACTTTGTATTTGGTTGATTCGAACTTTTTAATACTAAATTTCCATGAAAAATCTAAAAAATTGTTTTTCCAAACCTACTGTATTCAGCAATTCTTGAATTGTGTCAGGAGTTTCAGCATTCCAGCGGGTCAAATGGTTGATTTTCCCAGTTTATTCTTGCTTCAGGAGTTTGTGAGCCTTGACACTCTCTGTTTCAGGATTTGTGAGTTGCACACATGCATTTTCAAGTACTACTTAACCATATTTGACCATCACTTTCTTCACTACAAAATCATTCTTAACTCCGGTAATTTGCCCTTCCACTCAATTCAACATCATCTTGTTTTCTAGAGTTGGGGTTCCTCTTGATTACTACCGAATAATAATGGGGTTT
This sequence comes from Laodelphax striatellus, assembly GCA_017141395.1. Lineage (NCBI taxonomy): Eukaryota > Metazoa > Arthropoda > Insecta > Hemiptera > Delphacidae > Laodelphax > Laodelphax striatellus. Next base: position 1,265,719 of record CM029536.1, on the reverse strand, counting down.
CTAGACGAAGATATTTCTCCTGTGGTTTCGTTACAGGAACGCCTGTTGACTGATTTTTGGTGCCACTCATTGTACTGCATTTCATGTGTATCGCCTTACCATGAGCTGGCCACGTAAAAGGTGCGGCGGAGTTCTGAAGTCTACATGTAACTTCATTAAAACCTGAGAAAAGATTGCTGCTGATTCATGGGAAGATTCAGGTCCAGGACCATACCCTAACGTGAATTTTCCACGAAAATATGAATGTGGTTTTGACAACTTCTGGTCTTTTTTGTCTGGGCTTCGCCCCATCGGCAGTGCTGAAGTCCCTTGCGTTCATCTCAAACGTAACAAGTGGTATTAGATCTACGAAAACTGGCTGCCAAAGAAATAACTGGAAAAACGTCAATATTAGAAGATTAGTAATTTCAGGATGATTTTGAAATACTTCAATTCAATTCCTCTTATACCTTAGTTGAACCTGTGTATAAGGTTTAAACGGTCTCAGTTCAGTTGTGTTGTTGAAGGGAATTTTGCTAGCATAGATGACAAGACATTGGTATTAAGATAAGATGCAGAACATATTGACAATGGTTTGGCATTCTAGGTTGAGTCTCTGGGAACTCCTGTGAAGTTGCAGTACATCAAACTAGCAATCTTTTCTTAAATTTGAAATCTTGATTCAATCAAAAGAAAGGGACAATTATAGGAGTTAGAAATGAAGTGCCTTGGCCTATATTCCTGAACGAGTTATTCAGGTGTTCTGAATCGGTAAAGGGTTGAGGCTCTCAATTTCACCCTGCTCAATCATTGACTCCTGAACCCATTTCAAGATGGCTTTGCATGAAGATGGGATCCTGAAAAATGTTTTCAATATTTTCATTCTCAAGAATACAATAAATTTTGGCTGTTGAAGCAGAGACAATATAATACCAGTGTGCTTTAATTCTGAGTAGAAACGAACTATTGATCATTTATTATTATGGTTTTCTTCGTGGCGACGTAGGTGTAGAGCCTATTTGGTCATCTGCCAGGTATATTTCGCATGGGATATTTCACCCATGGGAGTATAACCTTCGACTTTATTTAAATGACTCTTCCACGCTCCGCCACTAATGGTTTTATGGAATAAAACAGTCTTTTAGAAGTTTTTTCTTCAAATTTATCCTCAGAACTTTGCAACAAGCACGAACGTGTGAATTATTCGTCCTTTTAGCTAGTTATAAAGTAAATAGACGGCAAAAGGTCTATCATGCTGTATCCTGAATATAATTTCGTAGAGTAAGATTTTCTTCTTTGAAAATATATCTTCAAAATTCGAATTAAGAAACTTTCCGAAAAGTTCGATCAAGTGAATTTTCTGTCCTCTAAGCTAGATATCTAGATAATTTTGTAGCTAGATAACTTCCTAGATAACTTAGACTAGCTAGAAAACTTTGGATAGATGTCAAGAAGGTCCCCATCATTATGTATCTCTGATATAATTTCTTAATATAAATTGTTACTTCAACAAGATTCACCTCCAAAATTATTATCAATAAACTTTCCGAAAAGTTCGATCAACTGAATTCTCTGTCCTCAAAGCTAGTTTTACTGTGGATAAACGGAAAAAAAGTTCATGATGCTATATCCTGAATAGGCTATAATTTCATGGAATGAAATAACTTTTACTTTAAAAATTTATCTACAAAATTATCCTTGTGGAACTTTCCAAAACTTTCCACTTTTTTTTTAATCAAGTTTTTGATCTAAGGAAGGAGGAGGACTAGCTCTGTCTTCTAAGCTAGTCCTAATGTTGATAAAAGTGAAAAAGTACATCTTTATGTATTGTAAATACTATTTCGTAGAATAAAATTGTTACTTTGAGAAGATTCATCTCTAAAATTATTATCAACAAACTTTCCGAAAAGTTTGTCGAAGAGAAATTTTTGGTCCCTTTAGTTAGAACGAAAAAAAAAGATTGAAAGACTTATCATAGTAGTATAATATATTATCATGGATATAATTTGAGGAATTCATACTAACTTGTTGCTTGAGGCGTCCGCTTTTCCTCAATTGGTGAGTAACTGAGTTGAGTTGAGTGAGTGAGGTGCGTTTGCTTTCGCTCAGAGATGCAACTGACGCTATGACGCGTGTTGTAATGGGCCTGACGCGTCACCGACGCCTTCTTTTATCAAGTTCACTCCAACCCCCACCCACCCCCAGCCCCACAACTCGGCCTGCCCCTCCGCCAATCACAGGCCGCCATTCGGAGATGACGTCATACCTAACACACACCCTCCAGCCCAAGAAGAATTAATCAATAATTAGGTTTTACAATTTGTAGATAGTTGCAGTGCCTCGCAAACACAATACCGACACAAATTGCTGATACAGCAAATAAATCGTTGCAGATTATTGCTAGAGTCAAACTAGAAAGACTGGTTACACATTTGTGTGTGAAAGAGTGAGAACTTTTAGTGATGTGTTATTAGTGATGAAAAAAATTATCGAAAAATAAGGTTTCCATACATTGATGCTTCGATCAGGTGTCGTTCTCAAAATACTCAAATATTATAATGAAATTCATATTCAAATTAATTGAAAAAAAAAACAGAGTAGGCTACATTACATCATATTAAAGAAATTTAATGTTCTAACATAATAAAACCTTTAGATAATTCCAATGGAATGAAAAATTATAATCGAAGAATAGAAACGAAGTAAAACGAATAATGATCTCTTTCGTCAGATAAGGCTGCTTCATTTTGTTTTTACAGCAGACCTTCATCTTGGCCTTGACGATGACAAATTTCAACAAAATTAGTCAAACCATTCTGGAGAAAAAAAATATAAAAAGTGAGAAAATGGCAACTAGGGGGAAAACAATCATTTTAGGACCCATGTTTACTGGAACTTTTTTCAGGAAACCGCTCACAAAGTTTGTCGGTCTATTCTAGAAACACCCTGTATATTCACAAATTGAGTATACTCCAACTTTACTGATTCTCCAGTTCAGAAAAAGGCAAATACACTTTATAGCTAGTTTAGACACGTTTCAGCTGGAAAATCAACAATGGTCAGCCATTACAGACGGCAACAGTTGGAGACAATTGCTGGATTGGGTGTCCTCCTCACCTCCTTCTATCTCTTGACCTTCCTCGATTGGTCTGGCAGTTGTGTACTTCAGAGATCAATGAGTGAGTATCTTTGATATGAGGAGCGAAAAATAAGCCAAGGCTTTGTGTAGTATGGTGTGGATATTGCATTGATTTTGACTAGTTCATTCAATTAAATCCTTTTTTGGACTAGGTTTGATTTGAAATTAAACAGGTTTGTATTTGCTCTGAATACAATAATTTATTAGCCTCAAATTCGCTTCCCGGTGGTTCGGTCCTGCCTGAAGCTGTCAGTCCAGTCATCTCTCATCATCCTTCCCATTACCTCTAGCCTTATATGGCACCATCTAAAATATAAAAAAAAAATCATAAATTATAACCGTCATAAAATTCCCATTCTTTTTCTTTGAATTTTCTTCTAAAATATACGTTCAATAGACAAGAGAAAGTGTTTTTTTAAGAGACAAAAGCTTCCTTGATTTTCAACCGAAAAATCAAACTAAACTTGAGATTATTCGAGTAATTAATTCCGTAGATACAATGCAGGGCATCTTTCGTTTTGATGCACTTCTCATATTATTTTGCATGACTTTTATTATTTGATTAGTTTATAGTTTGAATTTCTCTAAACTATTATCAACTGAAACTCTTAAGTATTATCAACTTTCAACTTTTAACTGTAATTCTCAACTATTATAAACTTTCAACTATTTACTAACCCTTAAGACATTCTATGGAGTTGAAACTGCTTTTCCTCTTCTCTTATGAACTGATCAAAAATTAAGTTCCAATTTTGCTCTGGTATTTCATGAGATCTTGTCTTAATTTGTCTTTCACCATCCATAGCAGTGGATTATCATATAAAATTATTATGAGGATATCATAAGAGATTATAATGTGATATTAGAATATCATGAGAGATCATCATGAGATATATTATGATAATATCATGAGAGATTATTATGAGATTGATGTGAAACCGTTTCACAGTCTCGCCGCATTTGGATGGAGCCGCTCTAATAAGCTCCCACTCAGCTCCTATAGCTTATTAATATTCTGAGGGCCCTATTCTCTGCATTGCAGAGAATCCCCAGCCAGTCGAAATAGAATGCATTCCCATGATACTTGGTGTAGACATCATGTAAGACGATGACAATAAACATGTGGATCCATTATCTTGAGGAGAAAATCTTGAATAGATTGAATAATTGTGAAGATAGATTTGCTGATTTGGAAATAGATGTTAACTCATTTTAATAAAATAGATGTTTGTAGTGTTACAATGTAAATACTGTACTCATTCATAGTGTTTCAGTAAATGTTTGCAGTTGTAGTCTTTGGAACTGTTATATAATTCAGTGGTTTTGTATCATTATTATGATTTATTATCTGGAATAGATACTGGTAATATTCATGATTTAAACTGATTCTAGATTAGATGTTAGCTCATTTATTAGAAAAAGTGTGGCCTACTATTACTATAAGTGTTAAAGTAGTAAGAGTGTACAATCTAATTTATTGTAATAGTTGCATTCACCGAATCTCCTATTGCTATTTGGTTCTGTTGTCAATGATTGCAGTTGCAGAAGACGTCTTCGGTGCAGTTTTCTCTTCTCTCTCAATGAAACTTGGCATCAATGCTCCTAATAAAAACAATGCTGACTTCTTGACGTGAATCGGACTTTATGTGATATTAACAGAATAATATTTTGAAAACGAAAAATAGAAAAACTGGTTTCGGCTCAAACCACACTGAAGATGATGCCATAAGCATTGAAACATGAGTTTGTTTTTCAAATACAGTATATTAATGCGGAATATAAAAAATTGTTTTTTCATTCTTACCTACTAAACTGGTAAGAGATGTTCAAAAAATATAATTGAATCATTGAAAGTCCACTACTAAAATATCCATTATATATATTTATATTGTACTATAACACTGTGGTTGTAACTAGTTCACAAGTGGCTTTGCAATATGCTGTTGCAAAACAGAACAAGAGAGAACCATTTCTGTTTGTTGATAAATTTGGAATCGATTGTACGTTTTTTAATACTCTTCATGATATTATTAATTATCGAAATATGAAGCAGCAATCTATTTATGGGGGCAAGTGTGAGATATCTATAATAATTACTCTCTTGTCACATGTATGTATTCTCTTTCAAACGAGTGATCAGAGTTGCCGGCCAGAGTAGGCGAGATGTGAAATATTAATAAAGAAGGGGTGAAAGATGTGAAGGGGCAACATGTATGAGTTTTTGGCCGGGGTGTTGAATTGCAAACGGGGCGAGCGAATCAAAAGACTCAATTTCCTCACTTGAAATCAAATTAGAATTTCAGTCGCCTTATCCAGCCTCAGTGCTGCCTCACGGTGAGGCTGAGCCAACCTGTTAATTACCACTGCACCCTCACTCACGACACCTAGCGGCTGAGTGCTGAGGCAACCACGTCAAGTGACTGAGTCAAAGACTGTGATAAAACTTTGAAAACATTTTTGACCTTTAAAAACCCGTTGTTTCGCATCTATTTGTAAATAGGACCAGGTTAATAATATTAAGTTTGTAAATAACAATTTTGTTAGTAAATGTATAGATGACATTTTTGTTTAGATAGATAGATAGAGAGATATCATTTCTCAACGTTGCTGATGACTGTAGAGTACAATGGCAAAGAAATAATATCTCTCTTTTTATCTATCTAATGTCAAGCGTCAAATTAAATTAATATCACTGAATGTTTGTCAAGATAATCTGTAAAATAGACTCATTTTGTATTATTGTAGCTTGATACATTTTCACTTGAAGTACAGTCTTGCAGTCATGATATATTTTGGATAGAAATTCACTTACAATAATGCATTATTAAGTGTATTGCTCTTTCTTATCGTTTCTGATCTCACTAGATAAAAACATTTTGGTACATATTTTTTGGACTAGAAATTTATGAGTAAAAATTGAGAACAACATGATCTAATTTTGTACCGCATAAAATTATTAAAATTTGGGAGAAAAACAGTACTGGGATAAGCCTATTCTTCCTCTCCTAAATCATGTCATAATGATTTGTGTAGAATTATAATAGTAGTTTATGCAATGGTTGTATTATGAGAGCCTTTAAACGACGAATGAGATACCGAGGTTAAAATACGAGCGGCAACGCTGCGAGCTATTTTAAAGTATCTCAAAAGAGTCGTTTAAAGGCTAAAATACAACCATTGCATATACCATTTTATCTACGACCAACAAAAACAATAATATCTACATTATCAAACTAAACTAACTTTGATTCAAACGACCATGTTCTATTTCAATGTTTACCGTATAGGTTGGGAACTGTACCGTTCCAGTGTTTTAAAACTGGATCAGATTTGATAAGGAACATTTTATAATGTGCAATCCGTTTTATAATTATCGTCATTATGATACAAGTTTCAAATTCCATTTCGATTTCAGTAATTATGAAACTGTAATGATTGCGTTATAACACGGTCGTAGGTGAATAAAGCTGTAGTGTGGAGATGTTCTTATTTAATCAAAGTTTTCATCAAGCTCGATCACATAAAATGACCTTCAATTTAACAACTAACGTGTAAAATCTTGTCTAGTCGATACACTATTAATGCACTGAACTGTTATAATACGGTAAACTGTAATATGAATAAACATACATGTCTGGTCTATGAGTTATTCAGTTCAAGGTTATTCTATTAAAAGGAGTTTGATGGAAAATGTTACAACAGTATCTACAATGATTTCATCCGAATCAGTAAATCTACCAACTCTCCACCAATATGGTAGGAAATTTCAATTACAAGTCAAAGTCAAGTACAATATTGACAATGCAAACAGTGGTTCTCCATACTCTGTACGACTCATTTATCACAATAGAAGATCAGCTGGCTATTAATATTCATTCGCTTTGAATGCAGCAGGCTTGCCACTTGTATAGCCTAACCAACGATATTCCTTTATTTCCCAATATCTTGCTTTTTCTTGCAGAGATCGGTCTGTAGAGCTGAATCTTCTTGAACTTTACAGGGAAGAGGGAGAAGGTAAAGGAAGATGGTTGAAGGGAAATACATCATGGAAAAGTTGAAAGAGAGAGAGAGAGAGTGAGGGAATGAATGAGTGAGCGGGAGAAAGAGTAAGAAAGAGTGAAAGAGAAAACAAGAGGTTGGAATTTTGCACAATGCAAGGGCTCTCGCCAGTACAATGGAATGGATCTTCTGAGCAGACGTTTAGTTTACATTTACTCTTGTTCTGCAATTCTTACTTCTTTGCGTTCTTTCTTTCTTGACGAAATCTCAAAGTCAACTTGACAGTGAACTCGAAATAGCTTCAAGACGAAATGATGATGAATGAAGTTCTTGCAAGACGCAAGCTTCTATATGTACGACTCAAACAGCGCTAAGAAATTGAGAATTGAGATGATATAATTGAGATACTAGAAAAATATACTTTGAACTATTGTTTCTTTGAAAATTAATGAACAAGATTGAACTGAGATGTGTGAATATAATTGAAGAAAATACTTCTTTTTTCTTCTATATGAATATACTTAGAAATGATTCTTTTATAGATAAATAGGTATGTGTTAAAAAAATTAAAAAATAATCAACAAATAATTATCCACACTTGGATATGTGTTGAAAAAATATCCACGCACTTAAGGTAAATTACACGAAAGCCAATCAAATTCAACTTGAGAATGACGTCATCTAACAAAACTTAATTAGCCTTGGTTCTGTCAAATTACGCCATTTAACGACGGTAAAATTTAATTGGCTCTCACTCAATCGGGCTTACAATAATTTGGAAAAAGGAAGGGAATCTAAAATCCATACAGAACTTGTAAAATAAATAAGGGCTTCAAGCGATTTTCAATGCTGTGAAAATGGGTCTCACAAACGTAATAAAAAAGGTATCGTTTCTCTGCTGGCTCTCTTCCCATTTTTGATTGATCAGTAAGTTATTCAAATTTTCAACTTCCATCCAACGTGAGCTATAGGAACACTTGTCAAGAAATATCCCCGAAGCATTCGTACTAATAACATCATTTCTCTGAAGCAAGATTCAGAAATTCACGTTTTTTTCATTCTTTTAACACAATATCCAAGTGAGGATAATTTTTTTCATTTTCTTAACACAATATTCAAATGTGGATTTTTTCAACACATTCATACTGTACAGTGGATTAAAATTTGAACATTGTAAAAAGCTGTGATGACATAATTAATTTCAATCCAGGTACCATTGCAAAATGAACTTGCTATAGCCTCCTCCCCCTCATTAATCACACTCATGTCTAATGACAAACACTAATGACTTCCGCAATTATTGGTTGTGAACTGTAACAACATGTGAACAGTCTGAATGTCATTCATATCCTACTCATTTAATCACGCACAAACTGCTCAAACCTTTTGTATAAACCAGCACAGAATTAGTAGTAACTTGTGAATTGAATATCATTCATAGATTGGTTTTGCAATTTCAGAGTTGCCTGTTGTTAAAGAGAGTTTTGAGGCACAAATAATTGAACAGACGACGAAACACCATTCAACTTTTATCTGGATTACGAATGACAGACTATATCACAGGTGTATCATTGGACGGTTCAAATCCGACTGTCGCTCCGGTCATTAAATGAGAATCACATTCAATGGTTGAAGGTTTCAATGTTTTCCAACTGTAGTTGTAATTATTTATAGCCGTGGTTTATTAATACTGATTGCAGCAGAGTTGATTATGAAGCATGTATTAGGCCTACACACCGCGACAATAATGCTGTAATTTGTTTGAACATTTTAGTTTAGACTCATGTAAATTTCAACAAATCCTGCTACAGAGAAACAATGTCATAACAGTAGACTATTATTATCTATAACATTCATATATTCTAGGCATTATTTATTATTTATAATATTTCTACATAGCGACGCCTCAGCAGGCTGGAATGGACCCCTGGCAGAATTATCCAACAATAAGACTATATTTATTTAATTTGAACATGCTTGCTACAAAAAACTAAAGTTTCTTCCAAATTATGAATATTCCTTTATTACTAGAAGTTATTACGTACATAAAACCTGTTCCATGAAAATACAAGACACTCTGGAATCGAGAGATTTGTCGCAAAATTGATAATAATGCAGAATAACTCAATAATAATCACATGTTCATCCTTTTGAAAAAAAAAACCATTGCCCAACAAACAGATCCTATTGGATACAGGAGAAGCACTGATACATTGTAGGTGATGTACAGTGCGTATAAAAAAAACAGTTGATCTTTTACCGTAAATTATATTTTGAGAAAAATATTCCCAATGAAGAAAATATCCTCCCTGAAACTTGAAGTGCGTCATTTTTGAAGCAGTCGGTATTTTCATCATGAGGTTTTTTAAAATAATGCATCCTAATAAGCATGCACATATTTATGATTTCAATATTCCCAGAAGCTTATTGGTAGACTAGTGTTGTACTACTTCATGGCTGATTAGAAGCATAATTATGTAGCTTTGTTTCTGGTTCACTCCTCTTTCATGTTGCAATCAATAATCAATTCTTAAATCTCTTATCCCTTTTAAAAATACAATCTCCCACTACACAATTATTTAAATTCTTACAAAGACGAAAACATTTATGATATTCATGAATGGAAATAAAAGTGAAATTAAATTCTTCATTATCGAGTATATATTGTCTCTGATTGTATTGAATCTACGAATCCTTTCCACAAACTGATCAGATCATGTCAGTTAGAATCAGATAATTAGATGGGTTATCCAATCCACATTATCAAGATTATTACTCGTAGATTATCTATAAAGTTACCTTCAGTTGGAAAGGCTCCGATTGACAAAATGGAGTCTATATGTGACGTACAGGCATCAGCCAATGAGAGTGCGTTATGGGCGTGGACTTTATGTACTCGCACGTGATTGGTCGACCTTGTGTGACGTAGTAGCTGTTCCAGGCGCCGTAAATATTGGCATCCACCAATAGAATTCAAGAGGGGCTTTTTGTGAATAGATGCTCGTTCCTTACATTAGGGTGATATTTTAATTGAAACTCAGTACTCTAGGATGTTCATACTGGTAGAAATTATTATATTAAATATAGAATATTTCACCTGTGGAACTATGAGGTTTTATCCAGTTTATGGCTACATGCGAATGTTCTCACGGTAGTCTGCGAGTTAGTGGATGAAAGAAACGATGTTATTGGAGCGCTGGAAGTGTGTGATGATCATCAGAACTCTTTAATCTGCTGCTCAACTTGTCATGGAATCGAATGGACTCTGATGAGAGAGCAACAGCGTTCGGAATCGGATTAAATGCCTTCATCACAAGATTATTATTGACTGGGAATTACTTGCTGTCTGATGGTAGGTAGCCTGTCTTAATGGAAAAATATATCGTCGGAGAAAGCTTTTTGTTCCGTTTTCAGCTTCACTTGTAAGGGTTTCTTTCTTATAAAAAATTTAAAAAAACCTGAAATGATATTGACATTCCTAGGCATATATTATAAAGGCACGTCTTCCTTTAGATTTTGATTTTTGATGCATGTTTTTGATGTTGCAATTAGATTTTGATTTTTGATGCAACTTTTTGTCTTAGAAGAGAAAATTGGTGATTTATTACGATGATAATATATTATAATATGACATAACCTGAATTTAGAGTGTTTGTATTTAATGAAATTAAAACTTTGGGTATATAAGATAAGCAGTTGTTTCACTTTGTAAATTATTGAGGCCGTGCGCCCACGGATAGGTGCTATTCGATTTTTCAGTCAGCAACCCAGTGTTTCCAGATGGTATTTGGCTGTTTTTGGGTAAGCGAATAATCTAACCTATCAGGCAATGTCATCTGGCAACGCTGGGTTGCTGACTGAAATCAGATAGCAGTTGCTCCGTGGACGAACGGCCTCAATAATTTGGCAGGCACAACATCTTATACCCAAAGATTTTTCATTTTATCAAACATTCTAAATTCAGGTTATGTATTATAATATAAGTCGTTCAACTTCGTATCACCCTCTAAATGTTGTTCTCCCCACAAATGTTCCTCCATGCCAGCCCAAAAATCTCATCAAATGTCCCTTTCATTCCCCACAAATCCCCCTTCATGTCAACTCTCTTTCCCATGGTTTTCTTCTCCAATTGTTTCATGTAACCCCCAAAATCATTAGATCATGTCACCTCAAATAACCGCTTCATGTCAAATAACAACCCTCACCTCTTCCCCAAATGTCTCCCTTCACTATCAAAAAAATGTCACGAAGTAAAATATATATCTACTCGCTTTATTGATGGAAAATTAAAAGAAATCTGCAATATACTAATTTTTATAAAGCAGTGGATAATAATCAATATTAATCAATGCTGAAAGTTGCATGAAATTCCACCTGTCTCGAATCGAACCTGACGTCATATCCAATACACCACGCGTTCGTCTTTGGAAGACCATAGTAGCATCTTCAACTACATCGATTTCATAGAGCATTATTGTTTGGACTGGATCAAAATGGATGTCGTGTTTGATAGGTTAGGTCATTAATTTACTAATTATTTATTAATTAAAAGAGATTTTCTTACATTTTAATACATATTATGTTAACCAGTTAATTAAAATTCAAACGAATCCAAAATCATCTAAATCGGTTCAGCCGTTCTCGAGTTATAAGCGAGCGTACAGACACCAACTCTCTTTTATTAATATAGATTATCATCTTAATAAATCACCAATTTTCTCTTCTAAGACAAAAAGTTGCACCAAAAATCAAAATCTAATTTGCCACGTACACCGGTTTTAGACAAGACAAGACAAGACAAGATTGATCACGTTTAGTCATACTTCATAGTGGTAAAGCAAACACACAACTCATTGTGACGGTATTGTTATTGCATGTGAATTACTGTGACTAAACGTGACTAATTGTCTTGTCTTGTCTTGTGCACGCCAAGCCCAATGTTTACAATAACGAATAACTTGTTCGAATAATAAACATCCAACTCAAGTAAAGTATTGAAACCATATTTCGTTCATTCAAAATGTATGACTATTGTTGAGGCCTTTTCAACAACTGTTTTAGTTTGATTCAGACGCCATCCTAATTAAATCTACTCCATTTAGCAGTAGTTGACGACACAAATTCAAACAGCGTCACTTCATTTCATCAAAAGTATTCAAGTGGTTCTCCCAGTTATCATTCCAACACGAAGAGCTGCATTTGTTATCAAATCTCAACTAATTCACTATTTTTAACTCTGAAGTTGGAACTTAATGCGGTGCAAACACGTTATGAAAACATTAACTTTGCGTGAAGTGAAGCACTTTCATTATTACTATACCTATATATACTTGTATCAGTGTGCATATCATTAGTAATACAAATATGAATATATACATATACTGTATTGTCACGTATCATTAGTAATATACATATGAATATATACATAGTGACTGACTGAATTGCCACATTCTCAGCTTGACTGTCTCATTCCACTTTCAGCTTCAGAGATCCCCAGGGAAATTCAGAGAATGGCATTTGAAGCCACTTGTACTCTTGCAGAGAATAATACCTGTTACATATGTGTGGATGGAATATTATTTCGGCTCTGTAGACGAACCTTCAAATTGTTATTGGTTGGTTATTTGATGCAGTCTAATTTCTCGACCAAATTAGGACATTTATCAGCCGATTGGTGTTTTTATCAGGAATATTTTATTTGTATATTATTATTTTCGATATTTTATGGACCAAAATCGATTACTTCAGATAGATAGATAGATATATTTCTTGATCTATGGGCACATGTATATGCATACGATCACGTCAAAATAGTTTAAGAATAACAAAAAATGCAATAATAGAGCAAAAGATAATCAACAGCTGATGAAAACAAAACTGCCTACGACTGCCTTTTATTCAAATACAGGTTCATGATAGGATGAAAATAACAATAGAACAGAATAACTAAATTAAAGCCACAGTTAGAGCCAGGGTTGTGTCACGCACAGGGTTTTTAAACCCATGTGACACCAAATTCATTGTATTATAATTTTTTGTTATGAGTAATTTTTTCAATAAAATTTCTGATTTCTGATTTCTGAGGGTACCTGGCAGTGAATTCCAGCTAGTTTAGCAATAAGGACATCAGTTTATTTTCTGTCTGAAGTCAAGGCATCACTTAGAAGTTGACATCCCGTTCACCCCTTAATGGATACAACATGGCCAAGATCAACAAAAGATACTACGTGTTCTACACCCCCAACCCCTATACATCAGTTCCATTAGAACGCTTTGCAAATCACATACACATAGGATACTTAGGATAGATATATACACACACAGTCACGAATCTGGACTTACCTGCATTGATGTAAAGCTTCACCCGTTTACTATAGCCACTTAGTGCAAGTTGGGTGATTACATAATCACCGATTTCAAAGTTTATTCTGCTAAGCCGCAAATGAGGTGACTTAATTCTCCTTGTTCAGCCTAATTTGTTATAATTGGCATTTGCCTATCGACTGCCAAGAAGTGATTTGAACAGTATTTAATTTTACAATGCATTCAGTATATTAATTGGAATTGAACTTACAAAATAACTACACTGAATACAAAATATAATTTCACCAATGGTGAATGATTTTTACCTTCAATGTGAATATGTAATACAGAGTGGCGCATGAGGAGCGCTTGTTTTTCAAAGTTTTATAAGAAAGTTTATTTTAATCACAGGCCTACATTTATCTTACTTACAAAAAAATATTGAACAAATAACCCAATTTAAGAATTTGTATGAAAAACTCCAAAACACTTGAGTATTTTATAAAAATTTCATAGGAAAGATGGCACCCTTAATGCGTTAATGCTCATTGAAAGCCTCAAGTTTGTCCATACATTTTGATACAGCAGCAATTTATTCATGTATTGCAGTATCCAAATCTTCAATTGAACGATATTTACCACAGTAAACTATGAATTTCAAGTGAAGAAGGTTCACAGGCCAATATACGCTCGACTTAAAAGTCTCTACTAAAGCTCCGTTGAACGACGATTGCAGATTTATCCTACTTGAAATATTGTTTAACAGCAAATATGCGATGTTTCAAGGTCAATTATTGCGCCTTTGTTACCAAAACTGGATACTTTCACAGACAGCTCCACTCAACTGATACTATCCTACCCAAATCCATGCGTTATTTTTGCGCCACTCTGTATTTTGAATGCTATCTTGTGAATATCGAGGGTCTGAGATGTTAGAACATCAGAAACATATTTTCTTTTCTTTGAGGGATTTCTCTGCCTTTTCCTTTCGTCTTGTCATTTCTTGTTAAGTTGGAACATGTTTGATTCTTGCAATTTTGTATACTTCCGCTACAAACTCCATGCTCTACATAGCTCCAACTCTGCAGATACAAAAAAGTATTGACTTTTTTAACTTGAATGATCAAGTTTAAAACCTGAATGATGAGTTGAATTTTGAACCATCAACTTGAATGAATAAGATTGATATTGATAATTGATTGATATTGATAAGAACAATATTCAACTATTATTCACATCACAAGTTTCATTCTAACTTTTGAATTTCATTCAAACTACAAAAGTGTTATTATATCTATTGGATTGCTCAATGGGGTAGTAATAAATCGATTCTGATTTTTCTTTTCCTTGAAGAGTGTGTTATTTTATTCATGAGTTCTGTCAATGTAACTCTTGTACCACTACGAAAGCTTTTATTGAAAATGATATAGGAATAATGTAGGTGATACATTCTGGAGTGATTCGTAATATTTATCACATAAATTCTATAGGAAGAAAGTTTATTTGAAGAGAAGTATCTATTTTCAACATATTCATGATTGATATCATGAGAATATGATAAGTATCACACCAGCCCCATAGAAATAAAGATTATTGGATCTATTCCTTGACATGTTTAGAGCTTATTTTTGAAAAAGCTTATGAACTGAATATTTTGTCGACATAGGTTGTTACGTGATGGTTTCTACACCTTTCATAACAGTAACAGAAATATAAATTTATGAGATGAGATACAACATAATATTTATGTTATTTTCATCAATAAATATTTTCTCCAATTTTGTATGTAGATATAGAAAGCTTTTCTTTACTGGATATCGGAATGTTTCATTCATTACATAATGAAAATTCAATATTTTTCGATCATTAATAAGTGTTCTGTGCTGTGTTTTAGTGTTATATATTTTTCGGACTTTATAAAATCGAAAAATACTTTTTTTAAATGCTGATGTCTGTTTTCTAAGTGAAAACAAACTTTCACCATGTTCCCTATCAAGGGATAATTGGTTATGTTGGTGAAGTGGAACAACCCTACTCGGGTCTCCCCACTATTAAAAGCCATACGCTAAATAAATAAATAAAAATTACTTATTTTTTTTCCAAACGCAAAGAAAGGGAATCATACCTTCTTGTTCGTTGCAAACAATAAGATTTCTCTTCAAAATTCCATCAAAAAAATAAATAAATAATAAAAATAATTCCATAAAATAGAATAAATTTGAATAGACAACTAGACTGGGAAGATTTACTGAACAAGCACTACACAGCAAATATGTAGCTTTGTCTTGTGTTAGTACACTACTTTGAGTTGGAAATTATTTTTTAAATAATTTGAAGGCCACAATCATTCCTTAATTTCTCAACACAACCATCATTGTTTCAGATTCCATTTTGAATTAATTTCAACAATCAGCTTCACTAATCAGGAATGTCTGTTACCGGATAAGTTAGAACAACTCTAATTGGTGAATTCAAACTTGAACTGCTGTTTACACCTTGAAACACTTTCGACCAATCACGTGCGGCGTAGCAGACTTCCATTGTTGCACTCTCATTGGTTGATGCGAGTTTGTCATATGGATGCCATTTTGTTAGTCGACTCTGACCAATCAGAAACAACCGAATGGTGGATAAACTTCGAACATAGTATTTAGCTTTTTTGACGCTAATTCATGTAATTCTCCAGTGCAAGACAGCAGCATTTGCATGAATATACTTCAAACTTAGTATTTAGCATTTTTTAAGCTAATTCATGTGATTCTCCAATGCAAGACCCGAGCGTTGCATTTCTATTTCTATTCCTATTTCTGAAGTGTAAATATTGAAATGTTGATTAACATTATAAAATTTAGATATAAGATTAACAAGAAGACGAGAAATTAACATTATAAGATTAAGCCAGCATAACACAATGATACCTGGATAGGAAAAGCTGGCTAAAATTGACTGACTTCTGACCTCTGTCACTTTTAAACATTGCTGGTAATGAGAAGTTAGTGGATGATGAAAGTGAGGGGGGTGGGAGAAGAAGAAGAAGAAGAGAAGAAGAAGAAGAAGAAGAAGAAGAAGAAGAAGAAGAAGAAGAAGAAGAAGAAGAAGAAGAAGAAGAAGAAAGAAGAAGAAGAAGAAGAAGAAGAAGAAGAAGAAGGAAAAAGAAAGAAGGAAGAAAAGGAGCAGAGGAATGAGGCGAAGAAGAAAAAGGAGAAGAAGGAGGAGAAGGAGAAGAAGCAGAAGGAGAAGAAGGAGGATATGAAGAAGAAGATGAATAAGAACAAGAAGAATAAGAAGAGAAAGGAGAAGAAGAAGGGAGAAGGAGGAGAAGAAACAGAAGGAGAAGAAGGAGGATATGAAGAAGAACAAGAAGAAGAAGGGAAAAGAGAGAAAAAATCGACCTTTCCTCCGTTTCGCCAAAGAGCAGAACTCTTTTCCGTTGCTTAGAGCAATTTCCTGCTCAGATTAGAAGCAGCTTGTTTTCAGCGGCAAGCAGTGAGCATTTTTTTTTGCTTCTCTCTCTGCATAATGGTTGGCATTCCACTTGCTGCACATTTGGCAGCATTAATAATAATTTCAATCGAGCTTGGTGGCTGAAAATTTAGGGACCACCCAGAAGTAAAGACTAACAAATTCACGCTACACTCAATAAACTTATCGTATTTCACTTATTTCTATTTGTATAATTGCTAATCTATATTTTCAGAAGAGGTCGTATGAAGTTGATGAAGTCTACTCCATACAAACAAATAGACCAATGCACACTAAAACAGCTGCTTTAGGTGTGCATTAGACTATTTGATTATATAGAGTGGACGATCATTTATGATCCATATGTGTTGCTAGTTGCTTATTGCTTCGGTGTGCGACCGGGGTTACATAACTTACATGAACTT
The DNA here is from genome assembly GCA_017141395.1 of Laodelphax striatellus. Taxonomy (NCBI): domain Eukaryota; kingdom Metazoa; phylum Arthropoda; class Insecta; order Hemiptera; family Delphacidae; genus Laodelphax; species Laodelphax striatellus. The sequence continues at coordinate 1,248,412 of CM029536.1, read as the reverse complement.
GTGAGCAACTGTAGTTGAGATCAGTATGTGTTGTACTTGGAACTTTGGATTGATTTCTTGAATATTTAAGACAACAAGTTCAATCTTCAACAGGTACTCCAAGAGAATCTCCCCTTCCTTGGCTAGTGGATAGCCATGTTTATCCTATCATGTCATAGGATAGCCTATGATCCCTTGCATAAAAGTAACCCGTTTCAAGACGACCCGTTTTATAAGCAAAGCACACGACGAAATTCGCCGATAATTCTATTTTTGAAAAGGTCTTGAGAGAGGCACCCTGGGGAAAGTGCCATGATTTCGGTTCGTCCAGTAAGCTGGATAGGATAGGATAGGAAAACGAATTCCTATACTTGTAACGAATTCCTTTTGGGTGGATCTTGGATTTTTTCTCTAGTTTCGTAGCAATGATCCCAGGTGACTGTCAGACATTATTTTTCTCTTACTGGATCTCATTCTTATTCAAAGCTATGTTCGGGACACATGCAGTTGGGAAATGTAATTCGTATATTCTTCCTTGAGATAGGGGAATATGAATGTGAGACTCCACCTACATGTAACATATTACATAAGAATGTTTCTCAGTCTATGCCGTATTTCAATTTCCAATGCATTATTGGTCTGATGTCTCAGAATTTGAGGAATAATCATTGGCATAGTTTGTTGACATTTGAAAAGTGTACAACTTGAGAAGTGAAATACATAGTAAGAACATTGCTTGTTTATGTTTATAGATTGATGTTATTTCGCATTCTCATTATGTATTGTTTCAATGTCTCATGATGAATAGCCTAACAATTCAAAATTGAATGGATAGGCAATGTGATAGGCAGATGTGATGATGGATAGTCAGATTCATTTAATTTGACACTTGGCATTAGATAGATAGAGAGGTATTATTTCGTGATGTTGCTGATGACCGTATAGTACGATGGCAAAGAAATAATATCTCGTTATCTATCTATCAATCTAATGCCAAGTGGCAAAATGAACGAATATTTGATTATACTATTTTCACTTTTCAAGTAGGTATGTATATTCATTCAATTTGGCGGATGGCGAATAACTTTCATTCAACATTTCTATGGTAACGGCATAGGCTAGGCGTACACCGGTTGGTCAAGACAAGACGAGATTAGTCACGTTTAGTCACAGTACTCAACATAGTCGCTTATGAAGCAACACACACCGATTAGTCATTGCATCGGTGTGTGCTGCTTCATAAGCAACTATGTGTATTACTGTGACTAAACGTTACTGATCTTGTCTTGTCTTGTCTTGTCTTGACTAACCGGTGTACGCCTAGCCATAGACTAACTGTATAGTTAGTCTATGGTAACAGGTGATGTTTAATATACTGTAGTTGGATGGAGTGTCTACAATTCGATCAAGTATATTGAAAAAATAGATCCACAACAAATACAAACTAAATTTTCTCAAACAAATGAACACTGACTTGTGAGCTACCAACACACGGGACATGAATTTTTATAACGCAACCTACCGAGATATGCATGTCCAGTGTGTAAATACCTTACAAATTATCATTTCAATTCAATGTCATCTTATTTACGGAATCTATTGATGAATTTGATCGTTTATTAACGCCTTAACTATTTTATTGAAGTATATTCCATGATACTGAACAAAGTAGAACAATGAAGGAATTTTGTAGTTCACTTAGATAAAATTTTAAATAAAGTCCATCTTCAACACTATGTACTACCTGAGTCTAAGCTCCGTGTCCCTCGCAGGAATGCAACACGTCATCGAAAACCGGTTTTTGTAGCGTATTTAATAGCACTCTTCGTCTCTCCTATTCAACCATCAGGGACATGGAGCTCAGACTCGGGCAGTATTGAATTGACCAAGTATTGATCCAGCACGTATAGCAGGATTCTTTTAAATTGTCAGAAAACAGCTGATTGATGTACGCTCATTTACTAACGTTAAATCAGCTGTTTTCTGACAAGTTAAAAATCCTGCTATAACCTTTTGACTGCGAAATTCAAAAATGTATTGACTGCTATGTCGTTAAAAATTTTATTTACAGTAATGACCGGGTTTTCAGTCGCTCAATAGACAGTTTATGGATCCAATAGTACTATTGAATCAATAACCATGTGTTTTCAAATGCAAAAAAAAAAGTTATTGATTCAATAAGTTTATTGAATGACTGAAAAACCGGGCATAAGTCAATCATCAACTAGCAGTTCATGATGGAAAGTGAAATAGAAGAGTGATTTTTTAGTGTTTGAAAAAGTTATGGAATAGAAGCTTAATGATAAGCTAGAAAGGTTTCTATAAACAATGAGAAGCCGCAGAATTGCAATCAACATCTGTTTTATTAAAACGGTAATAAATTGGAATAACTTTTAAAAATAATTACACTTATCTATAGAGATAACGATAAAATCTTCAATAGGTAACATTTCTATAATATTAACATGTGAGACTCACTTGTTTTAAACTCTCAGAAATGACCAACACATTTCAATTTCATGAAATTAATAACATAATTATTGGCTAAATATTTTTGAAACAATATTCTCAGAATAATAAATTGATTTTTATGTTGTACTGTTCGATATTTAATTAATTTGGAATAACACTTGATAGAGATTGATTTAAACTCAAATTAAAAACATTTTGATAGAAATTACTTTTGAACAAAGTCTATTAAAAATATTCACAAGATTCATTTCTTGAATGTAGTGTATTAGCTTCATCATGCACTGGAGCTGTTAACATCTAAAAACGTTCGATCGTCCGAATTGCTAACTTTGAATCAAATATACAGTTCGACCGTCGGACGTTATGGGTTATGGTCGTCGGACGTTTTCGGACGAAAAAGATTCCGGTGGACGTTTGGGCTAATTATAGTTTGTGCTCTAACCTTCAAACAACCCAATTTTTTTTCAAATTAGATCAAAAAATCTATAATTTAGTCCTTTCTAGACCTCACTGGATGATTTCGACCAAACTTGAAATAAGTCAGTGAATTTCGTCCTTCACATGACTGTGTGAACGATTGTACAAATTATTTTCACAATATTACTTTATTGTTGATTAGTTTGACTTGAGTGCAGTGATTCCTGTAGATTTTGTTATTGAGGTATACCTTAACTGATTAAGATTTTGCAAAATTAATAAAAATTTTGCTTATTTCACCTCTCCCCTACTGTCAATCTCATAATTTCAACTTTTTATAGTCAAGTTTTTATAGATGAACTGACCAAACAGATTCTCAAACAAGGAAGCATATACTCTAAAAATTGTGCATCCAAATAATTATTACAATTCTCTAAACATCTTACTTCGTCGTAGCTTTTCAATTGAATAACCAATAATGTTAGTTTATCATTTCCAAAATATTAAATGATAATTTCTCAAGGATTGCTATCAAGCCTGATGCGAAGCATTAGCTGTCTTCCAACACTCAATCTAGTTTCATCACCAATTTTAGAAAATATTCTAGAATTGGCTGTTCACCAATTCTTCTAATTCTAGAAATAGGTTGCTTCACTACATAATTGACGTATTTTTGGTGATTTTGGAATAAATAATTGATTATAATTGATAATGGATTTTTGGATTTGAGATTGGAAGAGTTTTGGGCTGTTACTTCTCACCAACTGACTTCATAATCAGTTTATTCTATCTGTTGGATAGATGAATATACTACCTTTCTCAAATAATTTATCCCCAATGTATCAAGACATTGTTAGTTTATACTTATTCCATATTTTTATCTCCTTCCATGCATCTAAAACAATAAACCAGTTAACTTAATTTTATTTATTTTTCAATTATTCAAGTAATTATAAATGTTCATAATTATAACTTCATAGTTCTTCTGATTCATCATATAAGAATGCTGTAATTTTCCCTCTTTTGGTGGAGCTATATTATGGGAAACATATACTTACTATTTCTGGTTTATTCCAAACTAGCGAGTAAATGATGACAGAAAACTCAAAACAAAATTATTTTTTTCACTGGTCACCTAAAAAGTGGCTTTACAGTAATATTAGTTCATCCGTTTTCAGTAAATATATTTTTCCTCTCCATCAATTTAAATATCAGGGGATCAAACTCTGCTGAGTGGATCAATGTAAGGCATCCTTAATCAGAAACTGTTTCAGTAACAGTAAGTTATTCCTGAAAAACTATTCCATAATAAAAACTTGTGTCAAATTTTGCCATCATTCATCAATCTTCTATGTTACCAGCAAATACTCAACTATCACAAACTCACCAGTTCAGAAAACATCCGAAAAGTACCATAAAAAACCTTAGAATAATAATTTTTATAAGCTCTAAGCAAATCTCTCTCAAGATTGCAATCACATGGGGCAAAATACTTATAGTTTTTGAATCATGCATAATGCTGGACATACTAATTACATGTAGTGATTAGAGTTAGACATTGAACATCAAACTAATGCATTTCTGTGTTTATCAGTCTATTTGGATTCAAGTTGGCCCTTGAAACAATCAATACAGATTTATCGTTCTTCATTTCCTATAGTATTATAGGAAATAGTGTTATACCTATTCCCATATATGTAGTATTTACATGCATTTTATAAAACATTTTATCTCGATTCTTCAATTCAAATTCGAATTTACTGATAGAATTCAATTTTAGTAGTAGTTGATAGCGACGATTTATCCCTGTTTCTTAGAGCTCTGTTAATTTCAAAAGTTGATGATTCCTTCCATGAAGATTAACACTTTAATATACTTTTGTGCAACTGGCCTGTTGTTGTGAATATAGGCCTAAACTTGTAGGATCGCCAAATCTGTATTGATAGCTCAAGGTCTCTCATTCACTATCGATATAATATCTCCTCTTCTCCTCTTTAAGGGTTATCTAACAACAATATTAACGGTATTTCCATTTCTTACTATATTCTAGAGAGCGAAAATATCAGTTACTACATCTGATCTCTATTCTATGTGTGGCAACATTTTACAAAACATGGGTAGATCAAAACTGTTTTCTGGTTATTCTATCTTGTGTAATGGGTTTGAAGGTGGCAATTAATTATTCTAGAAAATGAGATTTGATTTGATTCATTGTACGTAGATTTTTTTGCAGTCAGTAGATTTTTCTTAGAGTTGTGCGTCACCGCCTTGCCCTCCCTGGGGAAAACAGAAACCCAAATTATCAGCAAAATTGCAAGTGCGAATTGTTTTGTGAGGATATATTTCGAGAAATCATTACTTTCAATGCTACCAAAAAGTAAGCTAGAACTGAAAATAAGATTTAATGAAGTTCAGCATAAAAAGTGAGTCGTCTAGGTTACAAGACATTATTAATTATGAGTTTTTGAGTCTTCTCTCACAAATCCTATTGTTTCAGATTCCTAAAACATAAATTGTTCTGTTCGCATGAATTTGCAAGATGAATGAATAAATTAATAAAAATTTGAATAAATGGTTGATTGAAAGTAAATCGTAATTTATTAACAGTTTCAACGGAGATGGTCTGGAAATATCAAGTTATGATCACCTCTTCCAGTTATAAGATTCAAAGAATCGAACATTATTGATATTATAATTTAATCTACTCTTTTACCTAAAGAGTAAGCTATTTGTTCAATTAATATTGGACGAGTGAAGTTTGAGATTTGTGAAATGGAATCTTTCATAGACTAGATGGATTATCTTTGATTCTATCTTCCGCAACTTACATTATTTTATTGAAGCCCTAGGAAAATACTCCTAATTCTCTTTTTAATGTTATATTGGAATATATTATAATATAATATATTATATATATTAATCAGTATATTCCTGAATTAACTGGCAATTGAATAATTGTTTCTGATAATCCATGCCAAATAATTTTATAATATTCATCCACCGATAATTATTTAAACAATATTTGAGTAAAGAAATTGGATAAGTATTCCTGGATTATCTGGCAGTTGAATATTCGTCTCTGATAATCCTCAACCAGGAAAACATAATTAGAACTCAAGAAATAAGCTAGGAAAAAATTTAATCAATCTAAAGCATTTAAATTTACTTCAATCAAAAAATATTTGATAACAGCCCAACAATGTTGAGGAATAACAGTAAAAGCTTCTTCTCATTTCATTCTTGAGTAACCCTGGGTTTTTCTTATATTAATCAATCATTTTGATTGTTAAAAATGCTTTATGTTTATAAGTGAATGAAGTTCCTCTTTTTGAATTTATTCACCCCATTATTGTTTGAATGAACATTGTGTTTTTACTTAAGAAACATTGAAGTTACTTGATTAGCATGATTTTGAATAGAGCAGTCTTCCTGATTATGAATATAATCACAATGCTGCTGTGATGTCTATGAATAATTTATGAGTAATAGACTTTTATTCAAACTAATTTGAACAAATAAGAATGCATTCATGAAGAAATTGAAAAATAAGTAAATGAATAGTGAATAAATAATATCATTATTCAAATTTTGCTCCAAATATAACGAACAACTGATTGTTCACTTGCTTTTGCTGCGAATGATGCCCACAAAAGCTCTAGGCTTGTGCATGGGTAATGGGAAGGATGATGATGAGAGATGAATGGACCTACAGCTTCAGGTGGGTTCCGAACCACCTTTTTTCATTTAGTTTCAAAGAACTCCAGCTTTGTACTTTCTTGATAGCATGTGGATATTTTGTTTAATTTGGCGAGAAAATTTAATTTATCTATTGAGAAAATCTATAATTGCAGTCATCATTATTTTCTTCATTCAAATTGACAGATCTTAAATAAATGAAGTTGACCTATTTTCTCAATTTATTATTTTTCTAATTTCGATTAAAAATTCTTTCAAGAACAGCGACTACATATTAACACTGTTATGTCTAAACGCTAAAATTATTTTCAATCTACAATAGAAAAAAATATATATGAACTCACTGAATTCAGAATCTAAAAATATTCTTTGAAAGTAATGATTTCTCTTTAATATTTAATTATAATTTTAATATAAAATTTTAATGAACATTCTACGTCCATACTTTCTGTCACTCAATATAGTTAAGCGTGTTTGAAGTTTACAAATACCAATGCATTTTTAAAAAAACGTCTCAACATGCAAATTAGCCTACTCATTTACTTTTAATATTATATTGTGCTTTGTGGTGCATGAATTTCAATTCATGTCCGATTAGAATTGTGTTTAGGTAGGCATTTTATGATAATATTATACAACATGCAAGGATTATGTACATTGAAGGATGGGTTTCAATTATAATATTATTGAATAAGCAATTTCAACCTATAATGCATTGGATTTGTAAAGTAACTTACTATGAATAAAAGCGATTGAAACCTCTCTTATTGAGGCGATAACACATTTTCAATAATTACAGAAAAATATGGACGGACAGAATGAGAAAAAAAATTATTACTTGTAAAATCTCGTTACAACGTAATGTTTCCAAAGTAATGAGTTTCACCAAAAATCTAATTGTTTTGGCTCATTTGCGATAATAGACATTGAAAAGTCTTCTCAAGAAAACAGTTTTGATCTTCCCCGTTGGAGAAAAATAGTTCCAGATTGTTGAGAGAGATTCGTGAATGGAAGAAACGTAATTATTACAATTTCTATAAATTCATCACATTCGGAGTGAAAATCATTCTAAAACAGTGCTTCTCAACCATTTTCTCGAAAGTTTGACATTCATTAGATCGAGCTTCTCACTAATTGTTTGATAAAATTCAATGATAGTTTCTTCTAATCAGTGCTTATAAAAGCCATGCTCGATATGATCAAGGATTTTTGTGCTTCATTATGCATGCAAGTGGTTTTTTCTGGTCAGTATATATGCAATAGTTACAATGAGCGAGATGGGAAAAACTCGGACTTTTTAAATATCAGTCAAATTTGTAGTCAAAATTTTATAATATCAGTAAACTAATGCAAATATCTATGAAAGGAGATCTGAAATTTATGTTTTTTCTGTTTGTTTAACTCTGCCTTTTTTATATCAAGAGAACAATATCTATATTGTACTTGTAAATATTAACTTTGGATAGATTAACAATTTTATCATCTAATAACATAGAGAGTCAGTTCATGCATGTTAGAATCATTATGTGTTGGTGCAGTTTTCAAAATATCTCATTTCGAGGAGTCTCAAATAAAGTCAAATTTGACTGATACGTTTGAGGGGATCTTCATCACTCCAGGAAATTAATGACTAATCTCATGCCCGAATTCATTGAACTCTTGTAAAAAGAGATTCCCAATTTGAGTTTAATCTTTCTTGAATTTTACACTTTGAAAACTTCAGGGAAATCTATGTATTGCAATTTTGACTTCTGGCTGAATGTTATTGGTTGAGAATCACTGATCACATAAAAACATTAACTGGCAAACACAACATATCGAAGAGCACAACATTAAAATTGATTATTATAATATATTATATGAAATACAACATTGTTATAACGAGATTTCACTCATAAGATGCATCAAGCACATACAACATTTAACACAGTAATACAATATATAGATATAATAATAAACAACAATAGATTTATATTTAGCTTTTAACTGTCGTGTGAAATGTGTGTGAATTTCGGTTGCAGTAGAAATAATCCCTCAAATTTGATTTAGCTAGATGGAAATTACTTTTCTTTTATTGTGAATACTTTATGATTTGAGAAATAATGTTGAAATTTAAAAATAAATTTCAAATTCAAATTCAAATAATCTTTATTCCTTCTCATAGAACTATGAATCATATCTCCAATACTCAATATTTTAAGATTTTTCAAAATATACACAGGGTTCTTGGAAAACTCCGTAGTTTCTGGAATCAATAAATCATGCATATCCTAAGATTCATGAAAAAGAGTTCATTGAACGAAAAGCGATATCTTTTCTGATTAGATTCGGATTGAAGGCTTTCAAAACAGTCGTTAAATCAACTTTTTCTTATTAGGAGTAATTTTTAAATTGTAGATGAGACTAGGATATTATTAGAATACTGTTTTTCGCAAGCTTTATTCAATTGCCGAAAGATTAAAATGAATGACCTACTGACACAAAAGGCTTTACATAAATTCATGGAAATTCTATTTTGAGCAAAAATGACTTTATGAGTAGAGTGTGTTATTTTACATAAACTTTCACAATAACATTTCAATTGTTTTATCAATATTCATTATATTCAATTTTACAATTTTCTTCGATATGAATTAAATTTAACTGACTTTATATGAATATCATTATAGTATGTAGGTATATAATTATTATAGTGCTTTTCATCCTTGAAGACATCTGAATACACAAACAGTACCCCACAACTTTCCGAGCTAGCCAATCACACGCCTGCAACGTTGCCAATACGCACACTTCTATAATAGTGATGAACACATGTTTAATTTCTGATCATCTGCTCTACTTGTAAATCATCCAAGTTATCACACCGAGTCGTGATATCAGACTGAAATTCCGTTTAATACGCATGCGTGTACAGTTGATTGAACAGCACACAGCATGACAACATTGCCGGGCATTCCAATTGGATAACGCACCAAGCTGGCCAGTTGTCTTCAAGGATGAAAAGCACTATAGCTAAAGTTCAATGACGAGGCAATGCCGATGATAGAGGTATTTGAAGATATGATTCATGTTTCCACAACTTTCCCAAGTGCATTATCAAGTAAATTTCACATCTACATGCAACCAAACATTCGCACACTGCACACAGTCTAACCAAGGACTTAGCACCCATCGGATTAATATTTGAACACTGAATTACAAACGATTATCTTGCGGTTCATAAATATATAAGGTTGGGGAACATCGATTTAAATATTTTAGTAAAATTGTTACTTTTCAGATTACTCTCAGCATATTTTACATTGGTAGTTTTTTTTTACAAAAGCAACACATAGATGATTTAAAAGCGTGATGATTACCAGCTATCTCGGAAGAAAGTTTAAGGTACAGTACGTTCACTTTGCTAACGCATCTGGACTGACAATATTAATTACCTCATTACAGCTTTTTAAAATGATTGAAGTGCATAAAATGCATCCACAATGATGCAGCCGTATTTATATTGTATGGTGGATGAGATTTTATACAGTTTAAACATGGTAAAAAGCTAGAAAGAGTTTTGGTGACGATAATAATTGATCCTCAGTCATGATGCCTTAGCAAAAGGAACGATAATTGATCGTTTTTAATGGAATACAGAGGGTATAAGTAGCTGAAATAATTGGATTCTAATAGAAAAATAATAATTACAACCACACACAACGAAAACACCCACAATGAAGCGCCATATTGAAAAAACTAGCATAAAAAATAATGTTGATACATTTGAAAAAGCGTATAATTTATCCACAAATAAACATAGTTTTTCATGCAATATTTATAAGAAAAACTGAATCCTTTGATTAGGCAGTTATAATAAACGAAAGTAATTTGGCTGACAGGTATATAGACAGTCAAGTAGAGATTGTGTTAGTAACTGTAGGCTGAACAACTGTTAAAAACAATGGAAATATGGAATGAAACAAACACATTATCACCTGGATGAATTCAATGTTTTGTAATCTAAGATGACGGTCTTGATTCTTCTGGAAGACAGAAAATATAATAAACAGATGACTGTTCAGTCTTGCTAGCAAATAAAAACTTCAGGTACCACATTCGTCAATGATAGAGTGTGGAAGAAATTCAACAACAGAAGCACCTTTTCAATCTTATCAGTCACTATTTTACTTGATAATTGAAATATTAAAATTGTTTGATTGAAGATTTCAGTAACATGTTATGAGCAACATTTGAGTATAGTTGGGGGTAAAATGATATATTCTGTTATAAATATTAACTTTAAGAAGCACAAATAGCAAGTAGAATTGTAATATTTCAATAACATGTTATGAGCAACATTTGAGTTGGGAAAAATAAATGATATATTCAGTAATAAATATTAACTTTAAGAAGCACAAATAGCAAAGAGAATCATAATGTATGGTTTTCAACTCCTTTATAATCTTTAGATGTTTGATGGTAGTTTACTTGAGCTTATTCCTGAGCTCTTACGAATTCATGAGCTTTTTAATAATCATCAAACTTTAAATATGTATGAAATATGAGTGCGTATGCTTAAAATATGAGTGAATATTATTTTATATCATGAAAATTTCAAATCTATGAATGGCTATGCAATCTCTGACACTTTCTCACAAGTCTTGGACCCATCGATTGATTATACTATCGGTTTAGAATGTTTTGTGTGTTTTCTACAATGTCATTCATCAATACATAAACTGATAACTTGAAATGAATTTAAATGAAATTTCCAATACAACTATCTAGTACAATGCATTCATTCTTTTCCCATTCACACAGATTGATAAGTTACATTTATCTGCAAGTTCAGTAAGGCTAGGCGTACACCGGTTAGTCAAGACAAGACAAGACGAGATTAGTCACGTTTAGTCACAGTACTTCACATAGTTGCTTTTGAAGCAACACACACCGATTAGTCATTGCATCAGTGTGTGCTGCTTCATAAGCAGCTATGTGAATTACTGTGACTAAACGTGACTAATCTCGTCTTGTCTTGACTAACCGGTGTACGCCTAGCCTAACTGAACTGATTACATTATTGTAAAAGTTAAATTTAACTGTTACATTTTTATTGTTGATCTGATCAATGAAAGAGTGATATTGCTCATTTGTATAAATATCAATCCTTTATAATAATTGTCATGTAACTGTTTGATATGATAATAGTAGCATATTCCTGTTGTTTCAATGATAATATCATACACAATAGACAAATTGTTCATCCAGGAATACAAACTATTCACACTCCATTCACTCTATGAATATTCATTCAGGTTTAGCAAATTAAAGAAATCCATGATTTAGACAAGATTCATTCACACCATAATGGGATATTCACCATACAATCCAGTGCCTCCATAAAATATTTTAAAATATTTTCACAACACTCAACTTACCATAGACCATAAAATTCATAATGTCATAAATCCATTTCCGCTAGATTGAACAAACTGATCACTACAATATTCATGTCAAAAACATGCGGAAAGGGAATTTTTCAAGTGCTTATCCTAAACGACAGAGAAGTGCTAAAGTGTTTGTTAATAAAGGAAGAATACTCTTGAAATGATGATCAGGGAATTAATTGATTTTTGAAACAGTAATCTATGTTGTGATAGATTTTCAAATTCATTTTGAATGGGATATAACAGTTGTATGAGTGATAATATGAAAAAATTTATAATGTAATATCAAAATGTTTAGAATATTCAAAATTTGTCTAGTGTTTGGTTTTGGACTGTTAAATATACTACATAACCTAGATTTATATTTTTCTTATTGGTAAAGGGACAGTTCTGGGCTTTGTCTTTTGGACCTCCCATTGAGTATCAATAATTTTACATTATAAAATAGATAAATAAAATAAATTATAGATTTATATAGTCAAAATGTTGAAAATATTACCTTTTTGGGAAACTAGTTGGTGAAATAATGGATTTTTGATTGGTAATTTATGGAATAAAAATATTTCCGAAGTGCAAATCTACAGATATGCCTCTGAAAACTCAAGGCTTGTAACATTTTGACGCTTGTAATTGCTTGTATTGTAGAGGAAACCTCAAAAAGTAATGAATTATCGATGCTTGTACAGTATTAAAAATCTTCAAAATAATGGAATGTCAGAGTAAAAATCTTGAAAACAATAGAATTTTAGAGTAAATATCTTGAAAATAATGTATTTTTGACTAGTTTTCGGTAATATAGTGGATTTTTGACTAGTTTTTGTTGAAATAATGGACTTTTTGGAGGGTGTTGAGTGATAAAATGTATGAGATAAATACATGTTTGGGGTGAAAATCTTGAAAATAATGTACTTTTGACTAGATTTTGGTAAAATAATGAATTGTTTGGGGTGCAAGTCTACAGATAAGACTCGGAAAACTCGAAATCTGAAGCACTCGCACGCGACGATCGCGTATAGATGGAGACACCTCCGCCAAACGCACTGTCAGACGTGCCTTCTCCTGTAATGAAATCGGCTACTATCAAATTGTCTTTGTTTACCGTTAGATGAGTGCTGGTCTGATCGGTGGGGGCACCGCCTCCCCCTCCCCCGCCGCCCCCTGGGGGACCAACCACACCCCCTTTCAGTGCATCCCTTTCGGCTAGTTTGATTTTCAGCAGCCGGATTTTCTCTTCTTTCTGCAAAACGAGCGGTTATTGTTAAAATATTATTTGGTTTGTGATCAACAATATTGAAAGAGAATATGGAAAAAACATATTGAAGAAAAGGACTGATTTAATTTTTCAAATAATAAATAGTAGAGTTTCTGTAGAGTTTCTTCTTTTAGTTGGAATGGATTTGAAAATAGATAATAATTTATTCAGTGCCATCTAACCTAAACGAGAGGTTATTGTACATACATTATTTGATTTGTTTTTTCGAGTGGATGAGAGTATTTCAATCAATAAATTTGACTAATTGTTACACATATATTTAGTTTGATGTTTGAGTGAATGAAGCAATAGGCTGAAATTTATTATTGAGCAATTGTACTGTTTTTTTGCTTTTAGGAGTCAAACAACAAGACATTGGGATTATTAAAATTTGGAAATCGTTTATGTTTGATTGTGGGATCGTAGATGATAAATGGCATTAGTTACGCTTGATCTAGATCTAGATGTCGGCCTTGATATTAATTACAAATTATAATCTCAATTTTATTTTCTTTACTGTTATAAGAGCATTTTCATCACTTTTCTTCTCAATCAAATAATTTGGTTCAATCTCATCTTTGGAGATCTTGGTGACTGTATGTTTTTCAACCTGTGTGACTTCTGGTTGTATGTTTTGCTTTCATATCATAACTATTATCGACATTATTAGGCCAATAATTCTCCATTAATTGCAATTTTCAATCTTCTCTTTTTCTAGTTTAAATTTCCACTTTTATCACAAATTATTCTAGTGAACTTTCTGTTTAATTTGTATTCGAATCTGTATAATACTTATTTTGATAATGTATAATAATCTTAAGTAGCCTATGTTAACTTCAAGAGAAAAGCATATCTACTACAAAAGTTCCTTTCCCAGTCAATAGTCTATTTAGTATATAATAATAAGCTTATAATAGCTATATCTATCTATATAATAGGCTCCAATACAGTTCTGATTGTAGCTTCGTTCTTTATAACGGTATTTCAATGCTCTCTCTGATCACAGGATATACACTGATATGACAGTCTTCTTTTGATCATGGATTGAGTCCTTTAGAGTTTTCCAAGTAAATATTTTTTATTCAACGATTATATGAGTTCAAGAATAATTATAGAATAATGTAATAAGCTCTATATGAGAGATAAAATCAAGTTTCAATCCACATAAATGAACTGTCAGCAAAAAAGACATTGTCTAATTACTAATATTACTAGCAATTACAATGACTTCCAATAACAATATTGATGAATTATCAATAACTATAATAAATTTCTATAAATTATACGATGAATCACTAAACCTTGTTCATCGACAGTTGACAGGAAGGCTCCACATCCCAAGGCCCAACGTCACGGTCAGGCCTATTCACAAGCGGCTATATTCTCTACTGCTCTACTCAGTCAACGGATAGAAAATGTTTGTGTAAGGGATGACTGTGACCTGAAAAGTGGAACTCATCGGACGATGACCTTGCTCCGTATTGGCCAAGCGCTCTGTCCCGTTACTTTTTAAGTGGAGCCTTATTATTATCAACTTTACGACTGACTGACCAATGACTGTCAACTTTCAACGTGTTACTGTCAACTCTCGATGAACATGGTATAATAACTATGATATCTACTCACTTCACTTGAATTATTATTGACTCACTTGTGCGATTAGTTGTTGCAATTCGTCATTTTCGATGAGCAGTTTCTGGTACCTGTCCTCATCCTCCTTGGACACACCCACGTCAGGATTGTACTTCGATTCAGCCTTATCACGAGGGTGTCTTATCACTTCAATCACCTGCCAAATGCATTGGAAATACCACAATAATATTCTAACTATGACCATGAGATTGGATTAATAAATAAATGTATTTATTCTTCTTTCATAAGTCAAAACAAAACAAAACCGTACACACAAAAAATTAATTCAAATACATATACAAAACTTATAAGATAAATGTCATTTCAAAAAACTTGAAATGATAAATTAATGGTAGTTAATAAAATTATATCCATGTACTTACAAGAATTCTTTCTTGTGGATTAATCATGTACAGTAAGAATAATGTGCCAACCACACGTTACATCTTTTCTGGTTAATGATCATTCACCTCTGCTGATTCAGTCAAGTGGATGTGAAACTGGCAACCAGCTGGTAGGCCTAAGCCCACATAGGGCTGTTGAGCCATTGACAAAACAGTAAGAATAATGGTACCCTCCATAGACACTAGTCCGTATTGAGGATTAGTTAAAATATTAATATTAGTTTAAAATATTAGACGAATCAGTCACAATAAAAAAATTAGCTTTGTTGCTTGAACTCCAAAACCACATCTATAAAACAAATTACATTTGTTTGGAGTGGGATACACATGCAGTGAGAACATATTCAATGAATATTATTTGGTTACCTATTTGCCTAGTGTGTAGTAGTGATGGTGATATTGTGATAGTTATACATGAATGAGAAGACCCGAAGTTGTCAAATCACAAATTTATGGCTACTCGGACATTTATAGAAAGTTGTGTTTTGACAACTTCAAATCTTTTTACCAAATATTTTTGTTAGTCCAAATAACGGTTTGACGTATAACACTAGTGATATTGGAGTTATGAAGTTTTCAAATTGGAAAATTTAAAACTTCCTTTCCATTAATACAGTTCCCTCGAGCAATGGAAATGACTAAATCCTCTAAAGTTATAAAATTCATCATTTTCAATGAAGGCTCTTTGGAAAATGTTCATTGAAATTTTTCATTATATTATATGCAAGTTCTTATATTATAGGCAATTATTGGAATCCAATGAAATACCCCAAACTCCATCTCTCTTGCATTATCAATGATTATGGAGTGTGTAAATAGATTGAATAGCATTCAATGCCCACCTAATCAGGGGGATCCAGAGCTTGTGAAAAAATCTAATATATGTCCAAAGACGAAAACATACACAAAACAAGACATGACACAAGTGAAATGTCTGTGTGATAACATGAATAAGGCGTACACCGGTTAGTCAAGACAAGACAAGACGAGATTAGTCACGTTTAGTCACAGAACTTGACATAGTTGCTTATGAAGCAACACACACCGATCAGTCATTGCTTCAGTGTGTGCTGCTTCATAAACAACTATAGCACGATCCATTTAACTTGTCAGAAATCAGCTGTTTTTGTAATAATTAAACAGTGACTTCGACACAATAATCAAAAGACTTAAAAACCTTTAAAGTCTTTAAAAGACCTTTCAAAGAATAACTTTTTCAAAGACCTTTTCAATAATCTGCAAGATTCAGCATTTGTAGGTTAAGTATTGTGATCATATATATGCTCGTCGATCATATGTTTTATGACAAGTTAAAAGGATCCTGCTAACTGTGAATAAACGTGACTAATCTCATCTTGTCTTGTCTTGACTAACCGGTGTACGCCTAGCCATATGTTGCATGATTGTCAAACATACTTCCCTCAAACATACACGAAACACGACGAATGAGAAAAAATGTCTGTGAAGAAACCCCTCTATAAAGATACACATACTTTGGGTTGCACCAACTGGGATCAACCATTTTAAATCAGCTCATCCCATCTAATTAGCATTGTACTGATACTGTATAGCAGGATCCATTTAACTTGTCATAAAACATAATATGATCGACGAGCATAATATTATGATCACAATACTTAACCTACAAATTCTGAATCTCGCAGATCATTGAAAAGGTGTTTTAAAAAGTTATTCTTTGAAAGGTCTTCTTTAAAAAGGTATTTTAAAGGCTTCAAAGGTCTTTAAGACTTTCAAGCCTTTTGATTATTGTGTCGAAATCACTGTTTAATTATTACTGGATCAGCTGATTTATGACAAGTTAATTGGATCCTGCTATACTTTGGGTTGCACCAACCGGGATCAACTATTTTGAATCAGCTGATCCCATTTAATAAGCATCGTACTGATCCTGGATCAAGATTGATCTGGCTTGGTGCAACCACAGATAAGGTATTAATCTGTGGTTTATACCTTATCTGTGGTGCAACCTAACAATAGAGTACTCACCTTGGGCACAAATATCAGTGCCATCGACAGGAAACAGCAGAAGATGAGCGCCAGCGCGACAAACGCGAAACTGGCATCCTGCTGAGAGGCGATCACCATTGTGACGGGAGCCGTGATCAGACACAGCACCACCACGTTGTAGATGGACATGCCCACGTAGCGCGAGTCGTTGATCTGTTTCACTTTGATGCTGCGCGTCTCGTAGGCCAGGAATAGGCCGAACACTAGTACCAGGCCTTTGTAGCCGTACATCAGGCCTGCAAGTCGAGAAATAATACAGGGTTATCATAAAAGAATGGTGCGAAGATTGAATTTTTACAGAAACCAGTGTTCAAGCCAAACAACCTAAATTTGACAGGAATCGTGAACTGATTCGCGTCAAATATTTGTCAGAAAATCGCAAAATTCTTTTGAAACCGCACCATTCTTTTATGATAACCCGGTATTTAAAAATAGTATCGATTAAGTTATGACAAAGGAAAATGTAACCATAATGTATAATCAGATTCATTCAATTTATCGCTTGGCATTAGATAGATAGGTAGAGAGCCGTGGCGAAGCGTGGTATACTTATTTGGTCATCGCCGGGTATATTTCCTATAATAATAATAATAATTCCGTGTAACCTGGCTGGCTCAGGTTTGGTGTCAGAGTTTTCAGGTCACTCCTGATCAGTTCAGGGTCTCTGACGTGACTTAACGACTGTTTTCCTATAGGAAATATACTATATTATATTCGGCGAAGGAAGTATACTATATATAGGAAGTATACTATATATACTACTGTATAATATTCGGCGATGACCAAATAAGTATACCACGCTTCGCCACTAGTAGAGAGATATTATTTCTTGACGTTGCTGATGACCGTCGAGTACGATGGCAGAGGAATAATATATATCTCTATCTATCTAATGCCAAGTGTCAAATTGAATGAATACAGCTGTATTAAGAAATGGTACTGTATTTGTAAAATACCAAATTTTTCATCGAATTCAATAACATTGAAGATTGAGTCAACAATTATGAGTTCTATTAAAGTTTATTTTCCAATAATAGTAATTAATAAAGAATCTTCTGTAATTTGATGACCATTCCAAAAACATAGTAGTTTAAACTCTTACCCAACCACACGTTGTTATACAGTGACATTCATTCAATTTGACGCTTGGCATTAGATAGATAGATAGAGAGATATCATTCCTTGACATTGCTGATGACCATAGAGTACGATGGCAAAGAACCTTATATCTCTCTATCTATTCATCTATCTATCTATATAATGCCAAGCGTCAAATTAAATGAATATCACTGTACACACTCTTACTCAAAAATTGACAATTGAGTAAAATATTTGAATATTTTTGCATATTGATGTGATGTGATAATCATTTGGAATAAATCAAAATTTAAAATATTGAAAGATGGCAACTCTTACCTAACCACACGTTGTTGTTCACACTCTCGCAATGTTCAAGCTCGGGTAGAATTTTGATATCATCGTCAGTCGACACCGGATTCTCGAGGGGAAACAACTCGATCCGGCGCTGCAGTGGATCCACAATTTGCCAAGTCAGCAGTAATACCAAATCGACAACCATCAGTCCAGTTACCATTGTGTACAGCTTCCATGGTTCGATTTTTTTCTGTAAACAAAATAACATTGAAATTTATTGAATATAATCACAGTTAAATGTGAGATCAACATAATTGACAACATAATTGATCCGCCCAAAAACAGTCGTCATCTCTCATCATCACCCCTCTCATTACCCACGCACAAGCCTAGAGCTCATGTGGGCATCACCCTCAAAAAAATATATATATAGCCTTATGAACAAACGAAGTGAAATTTGCTCCATGTTCTACTGCCATTCTAAAGTTCTTCTACTGCCATTTTAAAGTTGAAAAATTGAATTTTCAAGGTAACATGGTATAGCCTTATGAACAATGGAAGTGAAATTTTCTCCATGTTCATCGACTTGATACAGATACTGCAATTTTAAAGTTGAAAATCGTATTTTCAAGGTTATACAATTCTACAGATCTTTCTGAACAATTTGCTACCATTTGATCATTGGTTGGAGAATAGCGTCCGTAAGAGTAAACTCGTTTCGGCCCCCCTTCACCCGTGCATTGCAAAAATCACCTCGTATAAATTCAGTCAATGGTGTGAAGGGCTCTCAATTCACTTTATTCAATATCGATATTATACCATAATATCGTTAGGCTACTTATTTTGTATTTTGGGCATGAATCATTGAATAATTCCAATATTATTGAAATTTAGGAACTTCTTAGTGGTTTTACGGCTTTTGAATCAAGTTTTCTTAATTCAAAATTTTTATTAATTTACTCAGTATATTCCTGGACCAGAAATTATTGTGTGACCTTGTTTTGGACTGTAAGGCTAGGCGTACACCAGTTAGTCAAGACAAGATAAGACAACATTAGTCACGTTTAGTCACAGTAATTCACATAGCTGCTTATGAAGCAGCACACACCGATGCAATGACTAATCGGTGTGTGTTTGTATACAACTATGTAAGTACTGTGAATACTAATAATTGTCTTGTCTTGTTGACTAACCGGTACGCCCTCATAAAAATGAGATTTCCTTTTTAAAGTACTGTATAATGATATTTATAATAGCTCAAGGTCCTCTTTCAAATAACGGAATAATGTTCGGGTGTCGAGCGTGTTGCCTACTCAACTCCTTTCACTGGTTGAGAAGAACCAGCTTTGACAATGACCTTGGAAAAAGACAGCCACGGTCAATGATCCAGCTGCTACAGAGTGTCCTGAAAGTAAACTCTGATACTTCATGCAAGTGCATTTTGTTACTGGAATCATGATGGTCGAAGAACACTAGTCACAAATACTGACAAAAATACTGATTTATTGGTTCATTTATAAAGAGAAATCATCCTACCTAAAAAAAACTAAAAAAAAAACGTTTCTACCAGAATGAATTGTACAGTATAATATTATCGAATGCGAATCAACAATTATTATTAACAATTAGAAGTTGTATCACTGATTCTCCTTTTTTTTTACAATTCATGAGTAACTGAATAAGACAGTATAGGAGTCTTTGAATATGACGAAATATTCAAGCAATGTATAAATATAATGAGTATTTTTGTTCCCTGAAAGTATAGGAGTCTTTGAATATGACGAAATATTCAAGCAATGTATAAATATAATGAGTATTGTTGTTCCCTGAATATACTTACATGTCTTCTTCTTACATGCAGTGTTCAAACTGCTTGTAAATAAGGGCGTATGTAGAGAAATCTTCATCTAATGAAACTAAATGAAAGAGCTTCAGGTCTTGTTCAATGCTTGGAAAGCATTTGAAAGAATTTGAAATATTTTTGAAGTCTTTGAAAGTAATGCCAGCAAGTATTAGAAATATTTAGGTAAGTATTTTTCTACCTGTATGCTAAGTATCTTCGTTCAAACAATAAAAACTTCAAGTATCTTCGGATAAACTTCAAAATTTAACAATATGTATTTAATGCTTTATTTAACAATAAACTTACGTTTCAAACTGAGTTTAAACAGTGAATCAATACTTCAAACCAAGTTGAAACTAAGTTTTTGCTAAACTTTGTTCAAGCGAAGATGGTGCATTTTGCCCTAAGAGCATTATCCACTGTATTTTCACTCTAGGAGCAATATTCATTCTATAAAATACATAATATTGCGAATAAATAATAATGAACTAACCGTAGTATCCGATTTGGCCTTGGTTGTGAGACGGTGTACCCTCCACACTTTACTGAACATCGCTCCGTAGGACAGAGTGAAACCCAGCGACAGAAACCATACGCGCGCCTGGCAAATATACGGATAGACGTCTGGAGACACGAACTGACCATCCAATCCCAGCAGAAAGACGCTCGAAAGGCAAGTAATCACTCCCGCCAGCATTATTGTATTGCACACTGGGTGAGACAGCTGAATCACTCTGCAATTGAAAAATTAATTATTGGTGTCCTAGATTCATCCTGATTTTTCCAACTCATACAAAGGATCTTGTAGAAAATTAATGAGATGAGACAGCTTTGTTAGTTGATAAATGTGGGCTATGCTTAAGAATCTTTATCATAATATTATTATGATGTATGTAAAAATTAGGTTATGGTAGCGAAATAAATTAATTCTTTCATGCCAATCACCTAAAGCTCACAATAATAGCCTCGTCGTCAACTGAAACCGGTTTTGTCCGAATTGCTAGAATTGAATGATATGGCTGGCAGTTCGGATGTGAATGGTTTTAGTGGACCACGAGGCTTATGGTTCTCACAATGGATAGATGGGAAATTGAATTACCCGTTAATTAAATGGAAGAACAGAAATATTGATCTTGAGTGATGTTACTTTTAAGGAATAGGATGAATTCTTTTTTCCCTGATGTGGCGAAGCTTGAATACAAAACTTATATAAATAAAAAGCTTTTACAAATAGCAGAGTAAACAGTGGTGTGTTAACAAAGATGTTACAAACATTGATATAAAATTTATGATATATTATGTTCACAACCAACCCATCAGATTCTTCTGAGTTTCTATTCATCAAATAGTGAAATCAGATCTGGCAACTCGTTCCTTCACAACGAGTTTACGTATCTTGTTGAAACCAAGAATTATAATTTCTAAAAAGACATCACGATCTAATAGCTCTGTTGAACTGGAATTATCGAATAATTATAATCATCGAATAATACCTGCGATGACGGTAGCAAATGTTGAAAACAATGAGAGATATGGCCGCCAATATTCCCACACTGGAAATAGTCCACATGCAAATGAAGAGAGGCACCGATAGTGTTCTCAGAACTCTGCGAACGATTGTACGATCCTGAGGCACTTTTCCACCTATAAACATCATAAAAAAATTAATTGAATAAACTCTAAACAATTATAAGAACAATTTCTCAATGAATAAAGAAACAACCAATATCATCCAACCCCACCAAACATTGCTTTCGAATATCAGATGAATATTAGGTAATTTTCACATTTCAGGCTAACAATATTATCCTACTGAGTAGGTTATCATTAACTTTTTCTATTGACGTCTGTATGTGGTTAAAATGTGAGACAACACCTATTCCACAAATATTTTGTAGCTCTGTATTCTTTAATGTATATTAATTTATCTACATATCTACAACCGTGTTATAACACAATCATTATGAGAGAAATAATTGAAATCGAAACAGTACTTTTTCGAAATTGAATTTGAAATTTTTATCGTAATGACCTCATTGCGATACTGATTGTATATTATGAAACGTTCCTTGTTCAATCTGATCCAATAATTCCAATTTCAAAACACTCTGGAACAGAACAGTTCCTAACTACGGCAAACATTTGAATGGAACATGGTCGTCTGATTCAAGGTCAGTTTAGATTGTTAATGTAGGTGTTATTGTTTTTGTTGGTCGTAGATAAAATGGTGTTTGCAATGATTATATTTAGCCTGCAAACGACTCTTGAGATACCTTGAAATAACTCGCGGCGTTGCAGCTCGTATTTTTATCTCGGTATCTCACACGTCGTTTAAAGGCTCTCATAATACAACCATTGCATGAACTACTATTATGTATTTTACAGATAGTCATAATCAATTAATCATTACTATCCACTCATGACTATGTACGATCATGTGTTCTAAAAAAATTTCAAATTACAAGTAAGAGATATAGATTATTCTATAATAGTCTATAAGAGAATATTTTGAATTCGACATAAACAGATTATTTGAATTATTTCTACCGACCTATCCATCTCTCTCGGTCAAGCCAGGTCAAATTGTCCATTTGTGTGTCGTAGTATCCCAGCTTGACGTATTTGCCGTCGATCACTTGTTCAATCTGGGTCAGTGCTATACGGTCTCCTTGCGAGCTGAAGGCCACTATCCCCTGGGAAAATATAAGAGACAGAAATGGAATATAGGAAAATCATAAATAAAAGTTGAAAATCCATCTGAACTCTCGATAAATTATTGAATAATAATTGATGATTGGAAACCCATCTAGAGCTGTATTTATGAACGTTCCTTTCCGAAACGGTCTCTTGAAAAACGTTTCATGAATGAAATCAGCTAATTTTTCATTCATAAAACGCTTTTCAAGGCGCCCTTTCGGAAAGAAACCCGCAAGGAACGTTCATAAATACGGCCCCTAAACTTTCCTATCGAAGCTGTATTCAAACCAATGAATACATCTTATTAATGTATTCAATTCTATGGATAACATTGATGAAACTAGACTAATTATGAAGCTTTTTATTCAATTGAATGTATGAAACAAGTGATGAATGTATTCAATCTGATAGATTTAACTGATAATGTACCAAACAATAGATATAACCTGAATAATATATTAGGCTATCCAATTCAATGAATACAACAGAAGAATATGTGCCTATCCAATACAATAAGACTTGGATGCATTATCAAATTCAATAAATACGACTGATGAATGTAGTATTTTTCAATTTAATATAACTTATACAACTCGTGAGTGTATTCTAACTAACAATATTGAAGAAATTGAAGTAATATAGAGAAACATAGAATATATTTGTAGAAAATAAATATCCTATTAACTTCTAGTAGCTCATTAAGTGTAAAGTCTCCAGCAAATTCTCATAGACTATTCTAAGGAGTAGCAGAATTGATATTTTAACTCTCAACTACGGATCTTGAAGCATAGACCTAGATCTTGAAGCCTAGATCTTGAAGTGCTATCTATCAACAAAGCAGAGAATTGGCAGAGGCGACTCCATTTTGCTTTGCTTGCTTGTGATTGGCTGGAGGCGTGGCTAATGGGAGAAGGGGTGTTGGCAAGTAGAACGACCAATCATAGAGCAGCGTGAAATCTGAAAGTCTAAAGCAGCAAGAACATGAACTCTGATTGGTACAATGTTCAACTTTAGACTCTTATATGACGTATTTGTAATGCATTTTTATATCAGTCTTGTATATATTTTCGTTTTGTTTCTGTATTTACTCACTGAAACTCCTAGAAATTGTGTTGAATTGATAGCCGAGTAGATGTCGTCTGCAATTTCTTTATCAGTGTAAGTGAAATTCTTGAGAGTTTTGCCATGCCGATGTAGGCGACTCATTGTCTTGTTGAAAGCTGAAATCAGGTTCAAATGATATCACTTGAATACCGTACAAGTTTTTTTGAAGATTCACTGAATTCACGTTGAAAATTTATTCCATACAATTATATAACTGTGATTATTGTAGGTTTCTACTTCATTGTCCGACATTTTCGATACAATACAAACAATAGAATTGAGATTTATTTTGAGTTTTAACTCAATTCATAAATAACAAGATTTTCAAGTTTCTTATTCGCCTTCATTTGTCAAACGTTATAAGAGCAAGCATGCATTTGTCATGGTTATGTCTAATTTTTTATATGACATGATAATAGTCATAATAATTACCATTACAAGTTTTAACTAGATGAACTTGTTTTGTTCCCTTTCTTCTGCTAAAATAAATGGCCTGTTTCTTAAACATTTCATAAGTTATGTATTACGGGAAAAAGGCGAACGCACACAATACGCAAATAGTACGGCGTTTAATGCGATAAACCAGTAAGGCTAGGCGTACACCGGATAGTCAAGACAAGACAAAACAAAACAAGACAAGATTAGTCACGTTTAGTCACAATAATTCACATAGTTGCTTATGAAGCAGCACACACTGATGCAATGACTAATCGGTATGTGTTGCTTCATAAGCAACTATGTGAATTACTGTGACTAATCTTGTCTTGTCTTGTCTTCACTAACCGGTTAACCGGTGTACGCCTAGCCTAATTCTTTCCCCAGTTTTACAAGACTTCTAAAACTTATTAGATAAATTTCTGAGTTGATCTGAGTAATGAAGGTGCCATAAACGATTGAAACGAACTCATAATTTCAGTAACAATTTTATTGAATAAAGAAGATCGTTATAAATTAAATAGTTCTGCTTACCCAATGCAACAGACCAGACTGCATCATAGGCCAATGGTGCCTCCTGGTAGCCTTCTGGGTATCTGAGATGATCAATGTCGTAGCCAGACTTTCTCAGCACATCATTCAGTCTTTCTCTGAAATCTTCTGACGTCTGTAAATAGAACCAATGACATCTTTATACAACTTAGATTCTCAACCGATTTTGTTCGTTCAAGTTTCATTTGAAAGATATATCGTTGAGCAGATGTTTGATAAGGTCTTACATTTTGAAAAAGTTATCGTGGAGATGAGAAATGAGCGATCAAAGTTTCAGTTTTTGCCATTGCTTTAACATAGGGATGGGTGAACGTTTTACCATGGGTGAAAAGGCCATTTCGATAATGTATAGATAATATTGTTTTTTGTTGGTCGTAGATAAAATGGTGTATGCAATGGTTGTATTTTATCCTTTAAACAACTCTTGAGATATCTTAAAATAACTCGCGGCGTTGCCGCTCGTATTTTAACCTCGGTATCTCACTCGTGGTTTAAAGGCTCGCATAATACAACCATCGCATAAACTACTATTATATTATACTTATATTATAGTTCCTCATAACAGTAGCCTACTCACCATTCCTGATATAGTTCTCTGGTTGTTCTGATTCCACATGAGTGCCTCAGTTGTAATATGACCTTCGGCTGCAATTCGCATCTCTTCTTTTGTGCATTCGATGCCTTCTTTCTCCAGATTCACTTCGAACCAATTGTCTTCATACCAACCTAAAAAGAGAGAGAGCTTGTATGATAGCAGGAATGAACCGTATTCAAGAAAGTCGAGTATTCATATAAAAACTTCTCTGACTTGAATAAGACTTTTTCTTTTTCTGACTTTTCAAATTTGAAATTTAAGATTCAAAAATTGCAAACTTTTAAAATTTCTCCGACATTAAGAATTGATCAATAAAATAGTATAATATTCGAGTAACTTCGATTGAATTTTAGATTTATTCTTAACAAATTTATAAAGATTTAATTTTTAATATTGTATGTCATGCAGGATTCATTTTTTTGAGGATAGTTTGACAACGAGAATGAGAAATAGGAACAACAGACTAATAAATACGTAATAGTGATAAACAGGATGGAGGATAGCTCATACAAAGAGAACAAATTTTGAAAAAAGTGGTTAGAAGAGAGAATTTCTACGACGCATGCGCGACTGAGAAAATTTTAGTGTCAAATTAGTTTGTCCAACTTTGTGGAGCTTGTACTAGTAGTGAAAATTCTGGAATGGCTTTTTCAATGTTAGGCTATCGCCAGTTTTTTCATTTTTTGTTACCAATACCATAAGTCACGAAAGTTTCATTCTTTACAATGATGTTTAGCGAGTTTACTATTTGTAGTCACATTTATATAACAAGTAGTTATTTGAATAACTATTATGATTACTAACTTACTAGTTACTAAGATTACTAGCTAAGATTAGGCCTATTTTCATACGAAATGTTGGAAGCATTGGTGCAGTCGCCATCTGTGTCCACTTCTTTCCAACTTTGTTCTCTTTAAGGCTAGGCGTACACCGGTTAGTCAAGACAAGACAAGACGAGATTAATCACGTTTAGTCACAGTGCTTCACATAGTTGCTTATAAAGCAACACACACCGATTAGTCATTGCATCGGTGTGCGCGTGCGCCTAGCCTAATAATAGTCTAAAAAAACTCACCGATGAAGAACCAGACATACTGCTTGCCATACAGTTCTTGCCTGAACATTTCACACAGGACGCGGCGGGCTGCCACCACATAGAATAGGCCCACTATTATCCTGGCATCCTGACGACGCAAGTTCCTGACGGCATCTGACGGATCGCTCAGGAAACTCTGCCTTGTCACTATTTCTATCCCCTTGTCCTTGCAGCGGGCCTCCAGGTCTTCCACAGTCTTGAAAACAATTCAAAAATATATTCGATTTTCAGGTTTGATTGAAGGTTTGAAGCTGTTGGCTTAGGGCCTGGTCACATACGATTGTGGTTTGCTTTACTTTACTTCACTTCACTAGAAGAGCTACACTTTGATTGGAGTTTGCTTTACTTCACTTCACTGAAGATTCTATTGCTAGTGAAGTGAAGTGAAGTAAAGCAAACCACAATCAAAGTGTAGCTCTTCTAGTGAAGTGAAGTAAAGTAAAGCAAATCACAATCAAAGTGTAGCTCTTCTAGTGAAGTGAAGTAAAGTAAAGCAAACCACAATCCTATGTGACCAGGCCCTTAGTAAATAACTTTGAAAGTGTAATGCTAGTAAGGTGACCACAATAACACTTTACATTTTGGATGAGTTGGTACTTGAAAATGGAATGGGGGAGGGGAACGAGGTTGACGGTTTTCAAACATTATGCCATTAAAGTCATGGTGGAGCAGTGGTTGTTACTAAGCCACGTACAGTATTTGTGTTTGAAAGTTTTTTTTTAATTAATACAGCTACAGTAGCCCATTCCCTTTTCAGACGTCATTTGCAGTTTCAAGTTAAGCAAGAGTAAAAACAAGTGTTTTCGAAGTGAAAAAATATCCATCAGTTAGCATTGATTTGGACAGTGTAGGGCCCTATTAAAAAGTGTAAAAGACTATTCCCTAAACATATGTCTTCTAGAGAATATAGAAATATTATAGATAGTGTAATACCGGCCTAAGGCACCTAGACTGGCAATGAATTACCTCATTACAGCTTTATAAACAAAGAAAGTGTACAAGAATTCATGAAATATATTGTAGCCGCATTATTATCGTACAGGGAATGATGAAAATCTGCACTGACAATGAATCAATTTTTGTCCAAACGCCTTAGAAAAGTGAACATGCGTTGAATATGCAACCTTCGCCCGCCGGATTTTGAATACTCGGTATTGTATTCAATTGTACTGTATCAAGTGAGTGCGTTCACGAGTAACAAGCGCTTATAACCAGCTTTCTTTGTAACCTATCCAATGCTATAAGCAGCATTTCTTACCGATATGAAGACTTCCTCGGCCTGTTGCAAGATGGCGACCCGCGACCAGCCGAATCGCTCCATGAGTTTGATGCGAGTCGGATTGTGCACGGTGGCTGACGGATGCGTGCGGAACAGCGTCGGAAACCGGTTGCGATCCGACAGTGCCGGCGAGCTGGCTCCGTAGCATAACTGCAAAACGAAAAAAGATAGTTTAATTTTGTATAAACCACAACAAAGATGTGGTATAAATCTGTAGCATAACTGCAAAACAAAATGAATAATTGAATCTGTATGAAATACTTACACATAAAGTTCACTGACATGATTATGTTGGAGAAAACTCATAGAAGACAGTCAATATCAAGTCAAGTCATGCAATCCTGCAACTCATATGAGTTCCATTTACCGGTTGAGGTAAAAGGAACGTGAATGACGGTTCCATTTACCGTCATTCACGCCTCGTATATTATAACACTAAAGCTGGGTTTGTACCAGATGACAAATTTTTGTGACAAAAGTCAGTGACTTTTGTCACAATTTTTAAAAACGCTAAAACTTCTTGCGACATTGTGTCAATGACAATTGCCAACGACAGAAAATCTGTGTTTGTGACAATGTCACAAGTTTCCCATCGAGAGTCGGTAAGATCAAAGGACTGTCGTTGAAAAATGTCACAGTCACAATGTCGCAGTATATGTAAACGCTGCGGTGACATTTGACTGCGACAAAAGCCTCCTTTCTTGCTCACCAGTCACTGGTGGCGTAGCATTGCGGACAAGATGTGAGATACAATATGTCATTGACATAACCATTTACATCAAACTGTGACTTTTGTCACAGTTTTCAACAAAATCGTTTACATCAAACTGCGAATTTCATCAATGACATTTGTTTGTGACAAGTATGTCGTTGACAAAAGTCATTGACAATTCTGTCACTGACTTTGGTGTAAACCCAGCTAAGAAGTAAGAAGAACTAAGAACTAAGAAGTAAAGAAAACATTTCAAGGTTTCGACTAGTCTCTCTAGATTCTACTCTCTATATTATTTTTATTCTCTGTTCATTGATAACAGTAATTAATGGTTTGGAAAAGTAAGTAAATCCACACACCACAACTAGATTCCACATTTTGGCAGCTTCAGCTACAGTTGTACAGACAGTACTGCAACCAGCAAGCAGCATCAGCTTTTGAGGCTTATTGTACAGCAGATTGTACATCACTGAGGCTCCAAGTCCTGGTTCACACTGCAAATGAAAGCAATGTGTTTTTTCTGACATTACAGTTTCATTTTATCGTTTAACGAACTAGAATAGGAAAATTGATTCAAATCGAATCTTCATAAGGTTGTATAATCTTCCAGTTCAGGATTACAAAAATTCGTAGAACAATAACTACTTTTTCATGCATGTACTCATTATTAGTTCTATTCCGTTAATATAGCTACCTTAACTAATAAAATAATGTAACATAGCTGCTTAAACTGATAAAATAATGATTGATCGATTGAATATGGGGAGAATAAACATAGGGTTGTAGCCTTTCTTTAACAAACTTTAGCAACTTAGTATTGGCGAAGCGTGGTATAATTACATATCCTATAGTCCTATATCCAGACTAGGTTAAACCAGCGAACGAAAAATTACCGGCGATGACCAGGGTCAAAGTCTGACTATAGGGAAACAAACAAACAAAGAATATTATGAATCTATTATATGAATTTTATTCCATAGTATAATCATAATCACTATCAATGCATACCTCACTATCATTCCAATGCAGTTTCAGTGTGAATCCGGGCAGAAGGTCTTTCCTTTTGTTTACATCTTCCAACGCCAGGTTCGCTGCTGGTTCACAGGCCTGTCAAAACACAAATCATTCTTATCAAAATAATATGCAATGTGGTCCGTGAACTGCTAATCATAATCATAGATAATACAGGAATTTTCATAAATAACTTTGAATTTGTTCAGTGTGTGATTTTTTATCATCAAGAAAAGAAACCATTGTTGATGCAAATTTGAACTGTTGAAGATTGTTCCATTCATTTCTGGTCTATTAAGAAAAAAATATTTTCTCTTTGATCAATCATCGAATGTATTTTTACTAATACTAATATGTAGACTATTATTAAAATTCAATCCAATTTATTTATCAATACACAAATCATAGTAATATGTTTTGAGAGTGAACAAAAGGCAAAGCCCAAACGATTTCTCTCTCTAATTTTGATTATAATAATAATGCAATCTGACATTTAGTTACGTCTTCATTTCACTTCAAAACAAATTCAAATTATATAATAATTAGTGCTTATCACTATACCCTTAATCTCTACATGAATTGGGATTCCAATGATAAAATTTGATTCATTATGGGATCGTTCAACAAAATGGAGTTTGTGATGACGTAAAGGCATTAGCCAATGAGAATGCGTTATGGGCGTGGTCTGAGTGTGCTCGCTCGTGATTGGTGCGACGTTGCCGATCTGTCAGCTGACTTTGAAATGGCGTTCA
This sequence comes from Laodelphax striatellus, assembly GCA_017141395.1. NCBI lineage: Eukaryota > Metazoa > Arthropoda > Insecta > Hemiptera > Delphacidae > Laodelphax > Laodelphax striatellus. The sequence continues at coordinate 1,217,653 of CM029536.1, read as the reverse complement.
CGAATAGAAACGGAGAGGGGTTGTCTAAATAGACTACTTGTTCCTTATTAATCGTGTTCAATTCTCGATTTTATTAATGCAAAAGATAAAAAAAACATGAAATAAACTGTAGATAGTAGTATACAGAGGATTTAACATATTAACTGAATGTACGTTAACTTTTGGGTACATTAATGAGAGTTTGTTAGCCCCTGCGCCCACTAAGCAACTGCTATCTGATTTCAGTCAGCAACCCAGCGTTGCCAGATGACTTTGGCTGATAGGATAGATTACCCAATTACCCGAAAAACAGCCAAATGTCATCTGGCAACATTGACTGAAATAATGTTTATTTAACTGATCCAGAAACATTTGCTTACTTAGTAGCTCACACAGTCTGTGTGAGATTTAAAAAATTGTTATACACAGATAAGACTTATCAATTTTATATCGTAGAGTTAGGTTCAATTTTATTGAATCGTGATTTTATTTGGCATTCACAATGTAAATGTATACATGTATCAAAATGAATATGTCACTCAAGCGTCATATAGGGCCATTTCATGACGTATCAAAATGTATTCATGTATCAAAGTGAATATTGCGCTCAAGTGTCATAGGACCATTTCATTTAATTTACTTACCATTTCCAAAAAAAAATACGAATATTGATACAGTATATAAATAAAATACAAAAAGGAAACAGTTTAGTAGAATGAGATTACATTGAAAAATAGTTTTGAGGCACCATAATAATTGAATTGATTGATGATTGATATCATCATCAAATATTGATTAATTAAATTGATTGATAATTGTTATCATCATTGAATATTTATTAGAAAAACTTAACATCACTTATTCGATTATCATCTTTAAATTTACTTGCAAAATCAGATTTTTCGACTTGAGTTTTGTTGATAATTGTTACAATTTGTGAACGATATTACGCACCTGGCCACCCTGCCACCCCCCTTCCCCTCCAATTGGAAAAATCCCTCCAATATGGAGGACATTATCGTCATCCTCCATGGCCGCAGTCATGCCAACTGCCAAGCATACCATCAATCCAAGCCCCAGCCATTTTGGAGCCAATCTCTGTAAAAATGGAAAATTGCACATTTCAGTTAGATGAAATCTCACAGAACTGGAGATATTTTCAAGGAAAAATAGCTGTAGGCCTACTATTTGGAGCACTTCTATAATAATATAATAGTGGAAACGTTACAGAATGGTAGGCTATAATTAATCTAGAATTCATGTGTTTTCAGATTTATTGGTACAGTATAATTCGACTTATTCATTTTGGCGCTTAGCATTATATAGATAAATAGGAAGATAGTTGGATAGATAGATAGACATATAGATAGATAGAGAGTTATTATTTCTTTGTCATCGTAATCTACGGTCATCAGCAACGTCAAGGAATAATTACCTCTTTATCTATCTATCGCCAAGCGTCAAATTAAATGAATCTCACTGTACACAGTACTAGGTAAGCCATCAATATGTTTCTCCTACAGAATGTATTCGAAGTATGTTATCCCAGAAAGAGAAACTCAAACTTAAATTTATCTAAAGAAAGACAAACTTAAACAGTGTGAATTTATTTGATAACTCAACATCGTTTAATAATTTTGGATTCCAGATTTGTTGACAAGGTAGCCATAATTTTGCAGCTCTATTCAAACAGGCTTCTCCCTACAAACTGCATTTGAAATGTTGGTATTTTGTATGCTGAATAAGTGATGTAAACGAATATTTGGTGACTTACCTTGGCCATAAGACCGGTGACTGAATCTCACCTTCTGCACAGAACGGGAACGGGCTGACAGCTTCTCGCCAAAAACCACCGCATAGCTAACTCGCAAGGCTCACTCTTGGTGCTTATTGATCCTGTAAACCGGCGTCGGCTGAGGATCCGGGCTCTGCTGGGGGTGGGGAGGTTCTAAGGGGTTGTCGGAGACGGGGGGTGGGTCTAAGGGGGTGTAGGTGACGGGGGAGTGACCACGGGGGGTTGTAGGTGACTAAGGGGGTGTAGGGGATGACCAAGGGGACGGGGTTTGTAGGAGGGACGTTTGTAGGGGACGGGGGAATAAGGGGTGAATAGGAAATGGGGGAGTTTCCATGAGGGCCGTAGGGTCCGGGGGAATTTGGTGAAAGGGGGCCTTGTGAAGGGGACATGCGCTGTGGAAAGCTCTCTGGTGGAAATTGGTGTTGTTGTTGAGAGGAAACTCCATGTTGGAAAAGAGTTGTGGTAGTTTTCTCATGATACAAGTAAGGCTAGGCGTACACCGGTTAGTCAAGACAAGACAAGACGAGATTAGTCACGTTTAGTCACAGTACTTCACATAGTTGCTTATGAAGCAACACACACCGATTAGTCATTGCATCGGTGTGTGCTGCTTCATAACCAACTATGTGAATTACTGTGACTAAACGTGACTAATCTCGTCTTGTCTTGTCTTGACTAACCGGTGTACGCCTAGCCTTATAGTGAGTTCCCCCACTTCAATCTCTACGTCCACACTTGGTCGATTCTTATGCACTGCACACCTGCGGCCCATGCTTATGCATTGAGAAAGAGGTTGTGATGAATTTTTCAATGATACAAGTAAAGTTAGTTCCCCCACTTTACTTTCTATGTCCACATTTGGTCGATTTCTTTGTGCTATGCATAGATTTTTTATTATGCTGCATATGCTCAAGCGTTGGCAGCATGCTGTGCAGCACAAAGAATCAACCATATGTGGACATAGGGAATCATGTTCATAACATTTTTTGCATCATCATTCTGTAGTTGTGGATATGAATAAATTCTGAATCAAATACATTTGTGAATGATCCATGAAATATCATACTGTAGTAGAGGTAAATATTCTATATCTGTGATAATTTATTGAACGAAATTCCTAATTCCAAGCAATTGAATAGTTGCAATATCCCATCTCCTTCTATCCTATATTTGGTTGAATTATATGAGAACTTAACCCATCCTACTTGTTCAATCATCTGAATCAAGTATCTGAAGGTAAGTTACATTCGTACCCATGAATAAGATACATGTTTGAGTTCGACAAGTCCAGAAACATTTCTTTCCTTACTACGTGAGCTCCAAATATTCCTAAAATATTTTGAATGAACAAAAACTTGTTTCAACATTTGACTCGTGTGAGGTGTTTGTTATTCAATAAAGTATCTCATACTTGAATCGGAAGGTTAACTTAGCTTACAGTATTGGGCTGTATTGCAAAAAGGTTTACTGATTTATACTCAATTTTAAATGAATACCCAACAACAAATACACAATCATTTTACAAAAAAAAATTAATAAAATAATTATAAGATAAAGCGCAAGCATGAATTTTAGATTGATCTCTGGATTCGATAAATCTATTCTAAAAATTTTTTTAAAAAATCAAAGAATCCAATCTAAAATAATAGTCTAATCTAATCGATTATCTCACTGATTATTGATCTAAGCCTACTGATTATTGATCTTATTAGTAAATTTTACTACCTACTGATTATTTTACTAATCTCTTGAATATTTTACTGTGCAAAAATTCAGCAACTGTTGAACAACGTTGCAACAACATATCGAGTACGTATCTTGGCGAGTTTCCTGCCTGTAACAACCACCCCAACCCTGCTCGCAGGAAGCACTTGACTCTTTCCCCCCACCCCTTAAAAAGAGGCCAAAACCACCGAAAATGTCAGACGGTGTGCAGCCACAATATCATTATTCTCGACATCCTGCCAGTTTTCTTTCTTCACTTTTCTTCTTTCTTTTCCTTATCTTTCTTTACTTTTATTCTTTCTTTTTCTTACCTTTTTCTTCTCTATTTCCTCCATCACATGCTAGAAAACAGATGCGTGCATGCATATTGTAGACAGTAGTGAGTAGGTAAACCAATGGTGAACATCTTGACTGAATCACTGCCATCACAACCAATATGAAACGATAAATTTGGCCTTTAGATGGAAATAGATCCTATTCAAAACGATTGTACTACCTTGGTTCACATTGAGTATGGTTAGGCATACAAATACTGTACCTCAAGGATTTCTCCTATAGGAATCTTAAGATTATTCCAACTTGAATATTAAGCATTGGAATCGTTGTTCTGTTATCTAGTTCTATTTCATACAACAATAAGTTTTGACAAGTGAAATCAAACTAGAATTTATTTAAATCATGAATTTGCCACTTCCATTATAATTACTTCGTAAATTTAGTCACTATTATACATTTTAATATGGAAAATATTTTTGCTTGCAAACAAATTCAAATGTAATTTAGCAAGCAGTATCTTATTTTGGAATATATTAGTTATCTTATAGAAGGAAGTGCATTATTTTGTTCTATGATTTTGTATATTATTTTGAAATGTTTCTATAATATGTCTTAGTATATTTCTATTAGCCTACTTGTAATATTTCTATTACTTGTAATATTGTAAACTTGTAATATTGTTTTCCCAGAATAAAGAATTACTTGAATTTTGAATTTGAATGTGCTTGAACATGCTTAAATTGTCCCTTGAAGTCAACTCATTTGTATAACAAGGTTTGTTGCACGAATAGAATGAATTTTCAACATTATTCTGTTCATGAGAATAACATTTTTGAAAGGAAGGTACGTATTTACATAGATTAACTATAAAGTTATATAAACTAATAAAGGATTATTCATTCCTATTCTGTGGTATTTATTTACTGAAAGTGGAGATAACAACATTATTTTCAACTACAATAAATCATCATTGTTATTTACTTTATTTATCCAAAGTAATTCATTATCATTAATTAAAAATAATAGTTATTTTGTAGTTTGAAAGTGCACAAGATGGACGTTTATCAAACTTTCCTATTCTATCCAGAGTAACTATCTAAATTACTATAGTCCGATTCACGTCAAGAAGTCAGCATTGTTTATATGAGGAGCATTGATGCCAAGTTTCATTGAGAGAAAACTGCACCAAACGTGTTTGTTGGGACTGTGTGCGACAACAATGCACAGTGCGGCAACTATGCACAGTGCGAATAGGATAGAGACATCAGCAACTGCCTTGTGCTGAACAAGGATAGCAAACTCCCATCCAAGCAATGCTGACTTCTTGACGTGAATCGCACTATAACTGAATTCCCAAACTAAACTAACTACCAGTTCTTTAAACTTCAAATAAATTTCCAACTTTCAACACAACAGAAATGTTAAATTAATTCAATCAAGATTGAGAAAGTGAAAACTGAAAAGTTCACCAAGTTGCGGCTTGCCAAGTTTTCAACAGCAATTATTAACCAATAAGCTCCAGCGTAAGGCCTGATAGCCTCTCTAATTGCCAAATGTTTCTCTATTTTGAGAAAACCGCATTCAACTACATAACTACGGTTAGAATGTTTTTTAAAGCTACGGTTCAGGCCACGAAGCTATCGCGGGAAAGCACACAGCTGCCACGGCAATAAAATTGGATTAGTACGTTCTGTTGAGCCTGAAAGTATGTTCGCAATTACGTACCGAGCAAACTCAGATTACAGTACAGTACTTGTTTTGTTGCAATTGCTCTTGGTTTATTCAAATTTGTACAACAAAATTAGTGTAAATGAAGTCTCGTGGATTTTGTGAGGTTCAAATTATTTGTTCATTTATTCAAGCGAATGTAATTTGGAATCAAAATACAGATACAGAGTTCAAAATGTGATCTTTTCCCAAAAATGATAGACATTTCATACTACGGTGATACGGTATTCATTCAATTTGACGCTTGACGTTAGATAGATAGATAGAGAGATATTATTTCTTTGCCATCGTACTCTACGGTCATCAGCAACGTCAATAAATGATATCTAATTATCTATCTAATGCCAATCGTCAAATTAAATGATTGTCACTGTACATAAGGTCATGTTCATATTATTTCAAATTCATTGCACACTTTTACTCTAGAATTTAACTATTATTTATCAATTATTCAGAATTGGAGAGGTTTATATTACAGCCAAAAAGCTACTCCACTTTTTTGATAAAGCAATCAATTTTCTAAGTTTGAGACAGTTATTGACCGCTTTAAACCTCCAACTTTAATTCAATCGTTCAACATTGATTAAAACTGAATTATTAATTTTTCGATATTAAAATTTAATACTTTAAAAAAGTAGCAAAGCTACATACCATAAAGCTACCTTGTATACATAATATAAATTACTTCCTTCTCATCAGTATATTACCATGAGGTTTAATAATTTCAATCGTCAAATTTTTATTGAAATTCATTTTTAAATATCGAAAATGACTACTTCATCAATGAGCTACATTCTGTACCTGTATTTTATATTATATATTACTTCCTACTTTATATTTATCAAAAATAATTATTTTAAATCTGATGTCATTTTTTGAGTAAACTCGTCCAACACACCAATAAGTGAATTTCATATAAAACTAGCAAAGCTCCAGTCCATAAGGCTACCTTGTGGTCATAACCATCACATCACTTTTTTTTATCTATTACAGTAATGTCCATTTTCTCTCCCGATGTGGAAGTGAAGGCTGTTGGTTCCAGGAAAAGGCAATAAACGTCAGAGCGCGCTGCGCTTGCAATTTTCATCTTATTTCAACCATAAAAACTCACTTGCCTCGCCAGAGTGTGATGCAGCTATCATCTATCCAAGTCGGAAGGTTGGAGCGGTCAATAACTGTCTCAAAGTTAGAAAATTGTGAACCATTTTTGTAATTTGTCTAAACGAATGAAGGAATTTTGAACAGAAAGTTGAATTTCTCGTATTTTTTTCAAAAATAAATATTATGTTTTTTTATAAACTTAGATGACGCCTCGGACCAAACAAAACTACAGAGAGTGTATAATAACAGTGTGGACATTGCATGTCACAATTTTGATTGGTTTAGCTCGGACAGAAACACCATACTTTTGCCAATTCCCAAAAGATATGCATTGAAATGATAATTATGTTATGTAAAGTGATCCATATTTTCCAACCTACAATTACATTTAACAAGAAACTAATTATTCTTGACACAGTGTCTGTAGAGATGTTGTGAATTTATAATACATAATGAAAACACTTGGATGTTGTCAAAAATATCACTGAATTTAGTAGAAAAATTCACAGACATGATAATGCGCAATGATGCCGAAACATGTTTGTGAATTTCTCATATAAATACAGTGATATTTTAGACAACATCCAAGTGTTTTCATTATATACCTAATTATTCTTAATTTAAAATAATCAGTTATTCTCTATGATTAGAAATGTCTACTAATCCATGGGCTATTTTCATGGTGTAGCAAATACTGTATGCTCTCAAGAATGGTGCTTTGATAGAACATTTTTATCTTAGGCTAGGCGTACACCGGTTAGTCAAGACAAGACAAGATTAGTCACGTTTAGTCACAGTACTTCACATAGTTGCTTATGAAGCAACACACACCGATTAGTCATTGCATCGGTGTGTGCTGCTTTATAAGCAGCTATGTGAATTATTGTGACTGAACGTGACTAATCTCGTCTTGTCTTGTCTTGACTAACCGGTGTACGCCTAGCCTTACTGAGCTATGAATTATTTATCGTTCTGAGAATCCAGCCGTGAAAAAGTCTCAAAGCCAGTACTAGAGTTGTTCACAGAGTTGTAAGCACTGGAAAGCTGGCTGCCATCCAAAAAAACTACCCAAAGTTACTAACTGGATCAGATATTATTAATTAGTGGAATTACAATTCCACCAGCTCTACTAATTGTTTCCTTCCGTTGTTCATTACCGAAAGAGTTTCGAAAGTTGATAAAAGTATAATCAGCGGCAACATGGGACACTTTTATCAGATTCAGTTGAAAGGATTCAATTAGTTTTCTTGTCAAGGATTTATTTCGCTGTAATATTACTCCCACTTTTCAAATGAATATTTCTGTTTGGATTTAACTTTATTAAATAAGCTTTTTTGTGTATTCAATATATCAAGAAAGTCTCAAAAGTGTTTAAGAATAATCTGCATAATATTATTTTATGATACTATATCTGTATTATTTATTTTTCCCACATACATTATTATAAAAGCTTACAGACAAAGCTTAGGTCCATCGCAAGCCTTATTGAAATTATTATTGACATTATTGACAAAAGATTGTTACAGTGATAACATAGTAACATAGTTATGTGTGATGATGACTACAAGAGTTGATTATCAAACACTTTCGAAGTCTTCTCCCAACACTAATATCTCATCTCCTTGCAAGGATGAAAAATTATTTGTAAGTTTCTTAAACCAATGAATGATAAATTATCACTTCTTCAGATGAGAACTTGATATATTGACAATTTTCAATCATGACACGATCAAATAAATTTGGGGATAATTAATTATGCATAGAATATTCATGAACTTACAAATAATTTGTGATTTTTGTTGAGGGATGTGATAATATTTTCGAAAAAGAAACTGTGAGAGCGGTTGCTAAGTAATCATGTGGTTAAGTAACAAACATTCAAGACCGCTCTCGGATGGGTGACCGACACAAAAAATTGTGCAATGAGGCGAGGTGGAACCTACCCGTAAGGGTCTCCCCACCAATAAAAGCCATACGATAAAAAAAATAACTTCTAACAATAGAATGGAGGGAAGGTAATAAAACAATGAGTAGCCTCATGAGATTCACAGTTTTATTGTGAGAGCGACGCAGAACCTAATAAAAATACAATAACAAACAAGTGCTGTACATTCGACAGTAATAAAGCGTTATGAACACTCATGTAAAATATATTTTCTATTTTTTATCGACTCTGATCTTATTGATAGTTGACCAGTAGAAGGTTTAGCACGTAATACTTGTATGTATATTATACTATTAATGGCAGACTTCACTTGATGAAGATTCCTATATGATACAACAACAATAATATCATTAACAAGTTTACAAGAGAGCATGATAGTGTTTGCTTTGGAAGGAGTAATAAAGGCTGAGGATTTAAGACCACTTGGGCAACTAGTATTCATCATACATTCAAGTCTTGCATACATTTTTCGAAAACTGCATGGTCTAAAGTGTTTAGTTTTGGCGCAAATGATTATGTACATAGCAAAATTCACTGCCTAGCAATAGTACTTATGTATAGTTCTCAACAATGGATGATTTCATGAAAGTTATCATGTACACAATGCAAAATGGTACAAATGCAAGATTATTATGAAACATTTGAGAACAGGTAGTATAATTTATGGCAACATCTGAATTTCTTGTTGTTAACAAAATACCAAATTCAAAATATAATACTCCAGACGATTGCTCTAAAGTCAATACGATTTAATCGACGTATTATGACGTCATCTAACGGAACTAATATAATAGAGAATATTATAAATTACTTCCGTCAAATTTCAACATTTTACAGCGGATGAATTTGATTGATTGTGATCTTCCTTTATTCAATTCAATCGACGAATTTTGAAAACTCATGAGCCTCTATGAGCCAGCCAGGTGACAGATAGTTCTTATATTACCTTGGACGTCAATAAAATGTTAATGTGGAATATTGCACTCTAAAATATTTTTAGAAAATAAATGTAACAAGACTCGTTTCATCAATATTATTGTAACTTTCAAATGCATTTTGAAGATATTCTTGGAAGTGTAATGAATTTTAGAAAATCGAATTTGTCAAAAGTAATGTTTTTACAAAATATGAAATGATTTCCTTTTTGAATTGTTGCCTTATTATATATTTTTTGGACGAACGATGAACGATGTAGCCTGTATGGAAATGGGACACGGATGTATACACATAACATGAAATAATTTTACAAAAGTTTCAAATTTCAATAACTTAAAACAAAATAACAAATTTTGGACGGTTATGGCTTAGAAAGAGCATCGAATAGATTTCGAGCAAATATTGGCTATTCGAATTCTATATTTTATTTGACCAATAATTCACAATTGAGATTCTTTGACTTATGAACTTATCGTATAAAATAAATATAATTTTCAAGTCATTGTTCAAGGTCATCCCCTTTTTATTCCAGTTGATTTTCAATACTACCCTTAATCATCTCTCAATGTAATTTCTATACCATCTCAGCTATCATTTTTTGTAATGATCAACTACGTATTCTACTGTAACGTATTTTGTCAATAGCCATTTTCAACAATGTAAAAACTATCTATGATTGTACAGTAGGATTATTATAAACATCAGAAAAAACTTTGAACTAAATGCACAAACTTTTGTTTCTTGCACTGAATTTATAAAACCGTATTTGCTTGATTTAAAAAAAATGAGAAGAGATTTACAACGGAGTACCTACACAGAAAAAAGTTTGATATTTTATCAAGTGGAACATGGAATCTCAATTCACAAAATCTACATAATTTTATTGTTCTTATAACTGTCTATGATTCTTGAACCTCAGAATATTAAGGATGGGTATCGATAGGAAAACATTGATGTTTGACATCGATGTTTTTTCCTCCTGGACATCGATAGGTAAAAAACATCGATGTTTTCAAACATTTTTATGATTTATTCACAACCATTGGAGGGGTTTGTACCACCACTGAACCTCTGAAATATCTGTCTCTGATAATAATTAATAAATAATTACTTTATTCTATGCACAATTTTAAAAATAATACTTGATGAATTTTGTAAATTGATATTGATTGACCAGGAAATATTCGTTTACTCACATTATTCATGTAGTATCTCAAATACTATAACTAGTGAGATACTATAACTATGTATGAGTAAATGAGTGATTGAGTTACTATATTTAAGATCAAAATTTCCAGAGTTGAGATAACAAAAGACTGTCATTCTACGCCTCCTCTGCTAATTTCTGCTTATAGCCTACTGGAACTTATGCCTAATTTAATTAAAAGGAAAGTGGAAAAATCACTTATTTCAATAGCAGTTGATTTTAATTATTTCTGTGTAGTACTGTAGTGAAGGTGACATTGTGTGTTATCTATACTGAATAAAAATGACTTGAAGTTGTCAAAACCACATATTTAATAAAACAACGAGATACCGGTTTCGGTTGTTACACCATTATCAACCTCTGGTAAAATAACTAAAATGCAGTGCAGCAGAATAATCTATACTCGTGACCGAGCGCTGTGATTGGGAGTTGAACGGCCTATCAAGGTCAACAACGCCTGCCATTGGCCTAGATACAAGCTCCTCCCACAATGGGCGGTTCTTACATACGTTGAACTGCCATTGCTATGAAGTTTGTCTAATAAGCTTTTAAATGTGTGGTTTTGTCAACTTCAAGTCTTTTTCTTCATAATTTTAATTCTGTTTGAAGGTATAAAACAACCAAAATTGAAAACTAATATGGAAAAATTTCAAAATTGGCAAAACATCAATGTCTTTAAAACATCGAATAGTTTGGGAGAGAAAAGTCGATGTTTTTAAATATCGATGTATCGATACCCATCCTTACTCAAAATCAATTTGTTGATTTGATTTAAACAATTTTGATTCTCATACTAATCGAGGTTCTATTCAAGTTTTCCAACCAATGTCTGTTATCAACATTTTATTTACATTCATCTACTAGAAAACATTTTTCTACAGAGTTTTCAATTATTTTTTCTACAGAATTTTACTTTTTGTTAAATTTTCTCTCAGGAGACTGAAATTACGCAATGGTGGTCCCTTGATAATCTGCTTTTCATTAGAATTGATGTGGAATCGGTATGTTTCAGTTCAATAATTTTCTCTCAAAAAAAATGTATCAATTTTTGTTATGCTTCTAAGACATATACGCTAATAGAAACAACAAACTAGAATAGGTAATGAGCAGTGATATACATACAAGATCGCAATACGTATTCAACAGAGTAATAGTTTATCAAACAACTTATCCTAATTCAACTCGATTATTCTCAAAAATCTATTGAAATGCTTTGTTAGGACGATTTGAAGCGGTATTCGGACTTAGGCTCAATTTTTGATCCGAATTTATGTTCTATGTACAAACTATGGTTTACGCACACGTAGAGCAGAATTAGCTAGTAAAATATTTGCTATTTTTTGAAACTAGTCATGAAATTCGAGCTCGTCTCCATCAAGTTTGAAATTTTTTCTTGGCTGAATTAGAATGACAATCATCTTCTATTTGAACTGCAATAATTTTTACTGACATATTGTATCTGATTAACACAACCAACAATCTCTGCTCCAGTTGCACAAAGGTCGGTTAGGCTTAATTAACAATATTCATTCTCATGAGTAATCGAGAATTAAGTTTAACCCACATTTGTGAGATCGGTTTAGATTAGTTTGTTATCAGTTAATAGGTAACAGTTGAAATCTTGTTTTTTAGTCCATTATTGAGAATCACGTCATTTTAGCAGAAATGATTTTTTACTCAATTTTTCAACTGTAACTGAATCAATAATATTACAAAAAACATTATAATCAAGGAATGTGCGTATAGTTATCTGAATTCCAAGTTCAATTACTCAAGAAAATATCAATTATTTTTTTATCAAATCCAATCAGACAAAAAGTTCATTCACCTAATCAATTAGGCTACTCAATTTTCCGATCCGTATCTCGTTCATATTCTTGAATGGGGGCGAGCTCGAAATTTCCAATTTTGAAGCTAATTTCATAAAAAGTTCTCTAGCAGTATCCACAAATATTATTCAGTTATCGTATTATGCAATCATTTATTCAACAATTCGCGAGTAAATTTAGTCCATATTTCCATTCAAACTTACACTTATCTCCAATCTCAAAAAAATATTCATCTCTTTCCTATCAACATGTTGTCGTAAGGCTTACCAACTACTTATAAAAAATTATAGAACGCTTAATTGAATGTCCAAGAACATGATAAATTATTAACGTAAATAATACCATAACAATATTTTATCCTCACTTGAAGTCTGCAAGTTCTTAACACTCATCGAAATGTTTTATTTATTTTTTCTCTTCGAGAAGTCACAATCATTTTCGTTCACCAAAGCGATTAAATCACACGTATTTACGTAGATGTAGTATAAAGCCAAAAATGTTCGATTCGTCGGTTCATAATTTACGTAGGAATAATAATCATCGTTGTGGAAATTAGCATGAGGAAGTATGCTTAACTAACAAGTTAACGAAAGCTTAACCACAGTTTGATTGCTTATTCAAAGCACACGTATCAGCGTAACAGAATGTAAACGATAGTTTTTCCAAGATCATCCATAATTTTCATTGAGCACAGAACTAGCAGAGAAACAATTATTATGAATGAGAAACAAAAATATGCAAGAAACAATGTAGAATTTATACATTCGGGATGTACCAACCGTTCGGTAGAAATACATGTTTTTCTATGATTTTCAGCACAAAATCGAGTGAACAAAGTATGCTTGATTTACATAAAGCACAAATATTAGCTCAAACCCAAGTTTTCAGAGCATGAAAATGAGTGATAATTGTCTTAGTGATTGTTCACTAGTTAATCGATCAACTAAACAAGTTTTTCATTAGTTACAGTACAAATATTAGCCCAAACCCAAGTTTTCAGAGCATAAAAATGAGTAATAATTTTCGCAGTTCTTTCACAAATTTGAGTAGAAATACATGTTTTCTCTGATTATCAGCACAAAATCGAGTGAACAAAGTACTCTTGATTTACATAAAGCACAAATATGAGCTCAAACCCAAGTTTTCAGAGCATGAAAATGAGTGATAATTGTCTCAGTTGTTCACTAGTTTATCGAACAGAAATCAAGTTCTTCATTATTAACAGCACAAAAATGAGCTCAAACCCAAGTTTTCAGAGCATAAAAATGAGTGATAATTTTCGCAGTTCTTTCACAAATTTGATTATCATTTTCATGTTTCATGTTTATCATGAAATCTTTCATGTTTTCTCTGATTATCAGCACAAAATCGAGTGAACATAGTACTCTTGATTTACATAAAGCACAAATATGAGTTCAAACCCAAGTTTTCAGAGCATGAAATTGAGTGATAATTTTCGCAGTTTTTCACAAATTCGAGTAGAAATACATGCAGCATCGAGCAGAAAACAAGTTTTTCATTATCTACAGCACAAAAACGAGCTGAAACCCAAGTTTTTCATCATCTACAGCACAAAAACGAGCTGAAACCCAAGTTTTTCATTATCTACAGCACAAAAACGAGCTGAAACCCAAGTTTTTGCAGCATGAAAATGAGTTTTTCACTACTACTATTGCAGCGAGTCTTTGGATCCGAAGGTGGAGCGCGTGAGAGGCGAGATGTGGTGCGTGGGATGCGTGGGTGTCTGCAGGTCGAGCGTGCTAGGACGTGGTTTACTGTTTTGGTCTCCAGGAGATGTTTGTCGACAGCCCCTGGAAAGCTCGCTTCAGACGTCCGCCATCGGCCCAGGCGGCGTCAAGATGCTGGTCGTCATCATCTTGTTCAAGTTTCTGCAACAGAAAACGACAAAGTGAGACTGGTTAGTGGGTAGCGATGCAACAGAAAACGACAAAGTGAGACTGGTTAGTGGAAAGCGACAACATGAGATTGGTTAGTGAGAAGTGATGCAACAGAAAACGACAAAATGAGACTGGTTAGTGGGAAGCGATGAAAACGACAAAATGAGACTGGTTAGTGGGAAGCGATGAAAACGACAAAATGAGACTGGTTAGTGGGAAGCTATGAAAACGACAAAATGAGACTGGTTAGTGGGAAGTGATGCAACAGAAAACGACAAAATGAGACTGGTTAGTGGGAAGCGATGCAACAGAAAACGACAACATTAGAATAGAATAGAATAGAATAGAATAGAATAGAATAGAATAGAATAGAATAGAAATAGAATAGAATAGAATAGAATAGAACAGAATAGAATAGAATAGAATAGAATAGAATGGATAGAAGATAGAATAGAATGGATAGAATAGAATGAATGAATAGAATGAGAACAGAATAGAACAGAATAGAGATAGAATAGAATAGAATGAGAATGAGAATAGAATAGAATAGAATAGAATAGAATAGAATGAATGGAATAGAATAGAACAGAATAGAGATAGAATAGGAATAGAGAATAGAATATTCACTTTATTCATGTAGATTACAAAGTATGTCGCTTAAATTCTAGAGGGAAGTGATGCAACAGGAAACGACAAAATGAGACTGGTTAGTGGGAAGTGATGTAACAGGAAACGACAAAATGAGACTGGTTAGTGGGACGCGATGCAACAGGAAACGACAAAATGAGACTGGTTAGGATTCAGAGGAATGAGTTAGGCACCTATCTCTTGGAAATTTATTTACTAAAAAGGTGAGAATGATTTTTTCTGCACGACGCTTGGTATCGACGTAAATTACAGAAAACTAGAAACGGAACCAAAAGTTCGAGGTTTTTTGGGCACCCTATATTACGCCGTACTCAGAAACTATCGCAAACTCATATTAGCCTTATTTGGAATGCCCAAAGTGGTTCAAGATCATTAAATTTCCAGCCTTATTTTTAGAACCTAGAAGTCTAATCTGCCTAGGCTATAAGCCTACTGCATCATAGTGGATAAATTCTTAGAAACTTTTATCATTGGAAGAAGCTGTAATTAGGTAATTGTTTGTTAAAGTGCCTTAGCAAAGTGAACGCACTATACCTTTTAGTTTGGTTCCTCAATCCACGCTAAGGTGGTTTGAAAAGTGAATATTGCTTTTGAATCAAATACGTGTCGTTTAACAAAATGGAGTCTATTCTGAATGACGTAATAGCATCAGCCAATGAGAGAGCATGTGGGCGTGGACTCGTACTAAGAAAATGGAGAGTGTACTCGCACGTGATTGGTCAGCTTTGTGTGACGTAGTAGGGCTGTCAGCTGACGTTGGAATTGGTATTCACCAATAGAATGAGAGAGGGGCGTTCTGTTAATAGATTGCTTGTTTCTCGCATTTTTCTTGCCTCTATAATCAGTGCAGTTTGGTTGAATAACTACTGAGTGTGTTGTTTCAAGAATAACTTGATCATTCTAAATTAAGTTGAAATTAAGAAGAAAACATGATGTATAATGATGGAGAGAAGGTAGTAAATTCATATTCATACTCATTTACTTATAATTTCTGTATATTATCATGGTATCAAGTTTACGAATAAAATTTGTGGATAGAATTCTCACAATCGTGCTCGAATCCTACTCATGAGCCCTTCGGTATATACTGTATAAGTGTATATAAAACACTATAGTCTGTTCACGGAAACAAGTCAGTGTGCGTGAAGAAAGTGTACGTGCGTGTATCGGAAAACAGCTGGACGACCGAGTCAAAGGAATGTTATAGGCTACCTAAATTTCTCTCGCTCTCAATCCGTATCAGCTGAATACGCGATTAGTTGCATACGCTGAATTGTGAACATGCCGTCATGCAATACACTCACAAAAAACACACATACAAGCTTATTCAGCTATTTCATTTACTGACTGGGTTCGGTGAACAGACTATAGTGATTGTTGACTTGTTTACAACATTTCATGTAGGTTAAATTCAATTCGCTTCCCTGCAATGGGCTTCAAGAATCGTTAAAATTTAATAATCGCTAACCAACTCCTTAGCGACATAGCATTCTTCATCTACCTTATCTAATACCTAATCTATCTCTATCTAATCTGTGATGCACTGTTCATTCCCACGCAAACCACGTTAGAAATTATTGTTGCTTCTTTGTCGCCGCTTGCAAGATGCCTTGCCCTTTCTGAGAAGTGGCTTCCACCCGGTCTTATTACTTCCAATTCCACAGAGGGTGCTAAGCAGTTATGACTCGTCCTAAATTAAGCCCTGAACGCCCCTAACCTACCCCCTCCACCACCACGCTATGAAGTACACTGCTACCAGGAGCTGGATCGCACTATGAAGTATGGCAACCTCCTCACTGACTGCTACCAGGAGCTTCAATTAATTCCTGGTATAACGAGCAACAAGAGTCACGTGACGCCAGAATGTGAGTATCCTTAATATTTTAGGAATTCCAATTTATCAGCTCTTGTCTTGCATAGTTGAGTAGAGTGGCTATTCCTTGAACTACATACAGTAAGGGGTGGTTTAATAGAGGGATCATTTGAAGTAGCTCCAAGGGTAGTCTAGTGGTTTGATATGGTAATGACATAGAACTCAAGTAATAGTTTTCAGGTATTCTTGAACTATACTAACCTTCTTCAAGGGTGGTTCAAAAGAGGGATCATGTGAAGTGGCTTCAAGGGTAGTAGCTAAGGTAATTAGGAGGAACACCATTCTTGGATATTCTTCGAATTAGAGTACTTTCTTTAAGAATAGGTATACTTGAACTAGCTTAATGATGGGTTAAATGAGAGGTCAAGTGTTTCAGCTATGGTGATTACGTATAATTAGCAAGAGTGCAACTAGCTTAAGGGTGGATCAAAGGGAGGTCGAATGTTTTGGCTATGGTGATTACGTAGAAATCCTTACGTAGAATGGATAGTCTGGCCATTACATCTGACACTTGTGATAGCCATACATATCTTTTGCCCTGTGAAGTTCAGTATTGATCACTTAAACTATCCTCAAGAGTTATTTAAGAGAGTGTTTACATTAGTGATTAGTAATTGGAAATAACTTTAAAAATTGTTGAGTAAATACTTTACTCACTTTGAACAGGGATCATTTACATTTGTCATACTTGCGATAATTCATTCACCTCTTTCGTCCTTTCTTAATCTGTTGAACTGCCCTGAATAGTGTTTTATGTAATGTTATATAAGAAATAACTTTAAATTCCGATTTATATGAGATTCGAATAAAATATCATAATGATCTCAAAGTTGTGAATAAGTGGACCCCTGAAATACAGTTCAAGATGTGCTACATCACCTCGCTGGTTGAGAATTCAAGATGGCGCATTAGAATAAATGATTGCCTGTTTGCAAGTGCTGTTATCTGGCGGAACAGACTAAGACTAAGTGCCGGATGCTGCTGCCAGCACTGGCGAAAGCTAAAAATTAGGAATTCTCGCCACGATCTTTTCGCGTGCAGAGAATTTCGGATTCGCTTCTCCTTCATCTCTGGAACTTGTCTCTGGAATATTTGGTTTGCAACCTCTGTGAACCGCTAGTCTACCTGTTTGTGTGTTTGACATACTATACCTACATACTAACTTAGCTACTGTATGAAGGTGTACATAACTCTTGTACAGTAAAGAACGAAGACACCCAATTAAGAGTAGGAAGAATTTCAAGCCCGAAATCAAAATTCTTCATGCTAAACAACATTTTATGAAAAGATAAGCTAAAATTGAGCTACTTACTAAGGCTAGGCGTACACCGGTTAGTCAAGACAAGACAAGACGAGATTATTCACGTTTAGTCACAGTACTTCACATAGTTGCTTATGAAGCAACACACACCGATTAGTCATTGCATCGGTGTGTGCTGCTTCATAAGCAGCTATGTGAATTACTGTGACTAAAGGTGACTAATGTCGTCTTGTCTTGTCTTGACTAACCGGTGTACGCCTAGCCTAAGCTCTTGTGAATGTGCTAACCACACGTTACATCTTTTCTGGTTAATGATCATTCACCTCTGCTGATTCAGTCAAGTGGATGTGGTTATAATAAATTATAGTAGTGTCATAAAGTATAGTAGTTTCATTTCCAGTGTTTGAGACGCTTACAGTTTACAGTTCAGCGTTCACTTCAAATTCATTATATCGGTTGGAGTTGGATAAAAACTATGATCTTGTACAAATTACTTATAAAGCAAAACTTGAAAATCAGAGATACTACGCGAAAACCAGAGACAAAATCCCATCCTTACAGCAGGGCGCTAAGAAAGATACAAGCAGTATGGAGTAAAAAATAGCGGAGACACATTGTGACAGCTGTTTCCCACGCTTCCAGTTGAGGAGATAGGAGAGAGAAAGAGTGAGAGAGAGTGTATATGTAGGAGAGAGAGTGAGTGAGAGAGAGGATTGGATGAGATTGAAGTTGATTGATGATGTAAAGTGTTGTGGCAACAGGACTGACTAATAAGAGAGGGAAAGCAGACCACAGTAATTAGAGGATGTGGAGTGAGACTAATTTTTAAGGCATTTTTAAGGCTATCAAGATTAAAATCAATCTTGGAATACAAGATCGATTTTAATCTTGATAGCCTTAAAATCATGATATATTTTGTGAGATTATAACTCCAATCAGATTATAATATGTTGCAATTTTATAATAATTTTATGAGACTAATTTCAAGGCAGCAAATATCACGTTTGAATTCATAACGTATAGGCTACAATATTTTGGACCACATTAATAGAGATATTACGATGAGACTTATTTTAAGGCTTCAGTCATCAAGGTCAATTCATTATTAGACTAATTTTTAAAGCATCAAATATCATGATCTATTACCAACATTCCAAAGAAATCATAGCATTGTACTAAGAGTTATCATCCATGAAATAGATTTGAAAAGGTTGAATAATTGGGAAATAATTCAACCTTATTGTAGATCTTACAAGTATCTTACTTGAAAGACATATCTTTCAAGACCTGAATCGTATTCAACAACTCAACGTAACTATTATTAATTGCCATGACTTTGTTGCCTTGGTTACATCTGATGACGTCATTTTACGCCGGTTGAATTTGATTGGCTTTCCTGCAACCGGTCGATAGACTCATCCCACTCGTTTACAGTATTTCATCTCATTCGAGTAGTGACATGGAAATAATCATGGAACGATTCTCTCAAAATTTCAGCTCAATTTGAAATGTAGCTCACGACACATGATTTTAATTCTCAAATCTCTATCAAAACATGAATAGTTGTGATTCAGAACAGAATACCAAGTTAAAAATTGCAAACAATCCCTGACCCAGAAATCGGAACCATGTCATGCTGGCGATGATTTAAAAAGCCATACTTTCTTGCCAAAGTAAACAATCTCCAACTTCTCATTCCATTTTTCCAAGATTTGCACCCGAGTTGATAAATGCTCAGCAAGCATTTTTCTCTCAAGGTCTTCCAACGTGAAAGATCTTGCAAAAAAAATTAAATCTTCGAAATGGAATAGTTGTACAAGTTGAAATGAATAATCCCTGTTTTCCCTGGTATTCGCACCATGTCTTGATATTTCTTTATCTTTTCTACAGTACAGTATTTAAAATTATCATTCTATGTCATCCATTTTGACTCGCATATTCAATATGGAGAACAATACTAATTTAAAATTCCAAATTTATTGAATAGATTTCATCCTAAGTATTTGGATCAAGCGGAATAGGCGATTCAAGCGCTTCTATTGGCGGAAATAACAACTATTTGCGAGTTTGCTTGTTTATTATTACGGTTTAGGAATGAATTCTGACGTAAAATCTTAAATATAGAATATAATTCTATTATAGAAAAATATTCGATGTAATATACGAGAAGTATCATTTCTAAGATTCTAATATGTGCTATCTATTATTCAGTTGTCTAAGGCAGTTTTTATGATCGGATTAGTCAAATTCAAAGCACTCATCTGCTTGTTAATGATAGGATATTATTAGGAATTTTCAGGCTAAGTTTGTTATTTCTTTCTCACTAATATTTTCCTCCTTCTTTCCATATTTTTCACAGGTGGCCCTAGTATCTTGTTAAGTATTGATATATTTATTATATAAGAAGTTAAGTGAAGTGTGAAAAAACGTTGATGTTAAACTTATGATGTTTTACCAATTTTTCAAATTGATATTGTACGGTCTGGAAAGGCCTTCACAATCTCGATATTATAATTACATGAATACGATACATACAGTTTCACAGGTTCATTCTCCCTTGGTATTAGAATTTCACTCATATTTGGATCCATTTTGGTGCTATTGAGTCAAATAGTAATTAAAAATATTTTTAAAGGGTCTTTACTCTGTTAAAGATTAATAGTCTTTGGAAAACTCTCAAATCCTTTTCGCCACTATTAGTGAGGGAACTATTATCATGATAATAAACATAAAGTATGGTAATGATGTCATATATTTCTCAAATAACAACATTGCATTAGAAGCACAGTGATAAATTATGCTATTCCGACTCTGAAACCGGAAGAGAATTCAATACATAACGATTTAAATGCGTATTATCAATTAAGAATGAAAATCACCAACTGTTTGCTAGTCGTAACGTCCTAGTGTAGAAGAAGATAAAAAAGCATAATATATTACGAATTCATTATGTATTACCAAAAATGAGACTGAAAATCCCCAATATTTTTCCATTTTCCCAGTCGTGATTGCAGTTACAGTGCGACACCAGTATCCTGGATTTGAAAAGATGATTTAGTTCATGGCGCATCATGATAATGGCCGTTCGCCAAATTTACAATTTTCTGCAACGTCTGCAGTTTCTGTGTTCTGGGAAAGCTAGACACCACGTGATAAAAAGTGATTCTTTTTATTTTCACCAACCACCATCCCAACTCAATTTCGTGCTACAGATTCTTTTCATTTCCAGCCCGACTCAATTTCGTGCTACATTTAACGAGAGCATTCAAATTTTTACAGCCTCTATTCATCATGATTGTCTGGTACAGAGTCGTTGCACCCTATCTACTCTTGCCAAATTCTCATCTTCACGTTAATAACCTTTCTCTTTCTCATACTTTTCCCTCTCTTTTCCCCTTCCTCACCTCCTCCTCCCTCTTATCTGTGACTTCCCCCACTCGTTTTCTTGCTCTGTCTCAGGGTCATTGAGATGGTGACCTCAATTTTGCAAATTTCCATTCCCGACACTCAAACTAATCTGCCGGTTTGCAACTGAGCCAAACTCGCCATTTCAATGGAATAGGTACTCGTACTGTCCTAGTATGACAATCTAGCTGTTATGAGTACTAAGTATTAGTATGATATTTATAACAAGACATATCATTTTATATAGTTTATGATCATTCCTATTGCAATTATTGTAAAGCTCCTTATACAAAGTGTCCCACCAAGGTTGTAACAACCCTTAACAATAGATACTATACGAGACTTTTGTCCTATCAACTTTCATTTTCGAGATGTATAGATTTTTCTATTCAATAGAGGTCGATTTGAAACATTACCCTGGTTATATAGTATAGTCGGACCCTATTGAAGACCTTCACTGAAACATGAGCTATGTATTCCGATTGAAATTTAAGGATAGTTTTATACTTTACATGAAATTTCAAGTACTTTCTGTGTAGTAGTGAAGGTGATGTTGTGGTAGTTATCCACACTGAATAAGAAGACTTGATGTTGTCAAAACCACATATTTATTGAAACAACGAGATACTGCAGTTTCGGTTGTTATACCATTATCAATCTCTGGTAAACTAAATAAACTAGAGTACAGTGTAGCAGAATTTATACTCATGACCGAGCGCTGTGATTGGCAGTTGAATGGCCTATCAAGGTGAACGACAGCCATTGGCCTAGATAAGCTCCTCCCACAATGGGCGGTTTCTAGAAACATCACAACAATGGTGGTTCAAACAACTAACATAGTGAAGAAAGGTAATTGATATTTAAAAAAATAAATGAAATAAATTAAAAAAATTTCAAGTACTGAAGTGTTTTAGCATGAAAGACCACCAAGTCTGCAGAAGGACCTGTTTACTAATCTGTATATGGACTCAATGTGATTGGACCTGTTTATTATGTGTAGCCTGCATAAACGACAACTTTGAAGTCCACGTCGTGATAGGAAAATCGCTACAAACTGGATCGTTCATTAGCATGAAACTGATATGGTTTTTACCCAGGAACAATGCCCTAGAATATTGGTAGGGAATTCTGAAACACCCTGTATGTGTTTATAAATGTTAGCTACTACAAAACTTTGACAAGTGATATGCTGCAGGAGCGTTGCTCCCTAGATACAGTTCGGTGTGACAAACAAAATAAATACAGAAACAATAAATGGTTGATCCACGATTAAAGTTGATCTTGGTTAGTATAGCCGTATTTGAAACTCAGTTCTCAACCATCCTTATTGATTCTGGACTAATTTGAATCTGTAGGCAAAACCAACCCTATCGCCTATTTATCTCTATTTCACAATACAGGTAGCCTACATTCAGGATGCAGATACATTACATTTAACAATACTGAAGCAATCAATACAAATTGATGCTCATCCCAATAACAGTGTCGACTATTTGTTGGCAATTTTCCAAGTGAATGGCCACAGCAATAGCTCGCCAGAGACTGTAGCGAGTGCAAACGATTATGTTGGACCGATCACAACCCTATTGGTTTGACCACGTTTTGCAGTTTGCGACTCAATTGTATACGGATGGACAGAATCCCTAGCGATTATTATATTATATACAAAGTGGTTGATATGGATTCAATATTTATGTGATAGAGAGCCTTATATCCATATGATAAAGGGGTTGATATCAGATTAATATATTTGCATAATAGGGGTGTAGGATAGGATATCTATAGTTTTAGAACTGAATAGAGTAGATGTCATTAGCCTATCAGAATAATATACAAATATTCAAAATATGTGGAATTATGCATTAGGTACGTAAAATTCCACATACTATTGTATTCTTCTTCAATTGTTTCATATTTAATTTTTTGTGGAAGATAATTATCATAGTAATATGGCGATTACTACGATAATCGAGATTATCGTTAGACTAGCTACGATAAGCTAGACTACATAGCAATGGCGGTTCAAACAAGTAAATAGATTTACTTGTTTGAACCACCATTGCTATGACGTTTGTAGAAACCGCCCATTGTGGGAGGAGCTTATATCTAGGCCAATGGCAGGCGTTCACCTTGATAGGACGTTCAACAGCAATCGGCCTCGAGTATAAATTCTGCTGCACTGTATTTTAGTTTTAGTTACCAGAGATTGAAAATAGTGTAACAACCGAAATCGTGGTTTTGACAAACTATGGTAATAAATATGTGGTTTTGACAACTTTGAGTCTTTTTATTCACCATAAAAAAGCATAGAAGCTTATCCTAAGCTTTCTCTATGCTTAAACAGACTCAATCAATTGAATTCCCATGTCATTAGCAGTTCAACGGTTGCAGTATAGGCCTACGTATAATCAACACGTCAATAAGTTATGGTTGTTATTGAGCTACCCAACGTTCCCCGCTATTTGTCAAAGACCACAAGTCTTCAAACAACAGCTAGAGAATGCCCGACTCAATTTTCAATGAAATTCCAATGTAATTAAAGGGTTTCGCTCGATCTTTTTCAGTCGCCTAACAAAGATGCTCGTTTTACAAATCGCGCCAGGGTTTGTCAAAGACGTTTAATAAGAGTGAAATCCTAGAAGCAAGCCGTTTATTTTCTGGAATAAAATGAAGTGGCCTTCCTTTGCACAGCTTTTTAAGAGCGGACACCGTCAGCATTAACGACCTCTTTCTGCTCTGATACCGAACTCTGTTTTTCTCTCTTCCTTCCCTTCCTCTTCTTCTTCTTTTACTTATTTATCTTCCTCTTCTTCTTCTTCTTCTTCTTCTTCTTCTTCTTCTTCTTCTTCTTCATCTTCTTCTTCTTCTTCTTCTTCTTCTTCCTTCTTCTTCTTCTTCTTCTTCTTCTTCTTCTTCTTCTTCTTCTTCTTCTTCTTCTTCTTCTTCTTCTTCTTCTTCTTCTTCATAATCATCATCTCTTCTTCTTCTTCTTTTTCTTCTTCTTCTTCTTCTTCTTCATCTTCTTCTTCTTCTTCTTCTTCTTCTTCTTCTTCTTCTTCTTCTTCTTCTTCTTCTTCTTCTTCTTCTTCTTCTTCTTCTTCTTCTTCTTCTTCTTCTTCTTCTTCATCGTCATCATCTTCTCTTCTCTTCTTCTTTTTCTTATTTATCTTCTTCTTCTTCTTCTTCTTCTTCTTCTTCTTCTTCTTCTTCTTTCTTCTTCTTCTTCTTCATCTTCTTCTTCTTCTTCTTCTTCTTCTTCTTTTTCTTCTTTTTCTACTTACTCCACTTTGAGAATACTGATACCACACACTCTTATTCTTGCCTTTTTCTTATTCCAACCTCTTACTTCTTTTCTGCTCACTCTTTCTCTCCATCATTCTCTTTCAGACTATTGCTGTTATTCTGTTTCGTCCCCTCT
This sequence comes from Laodelphax striatellus, assembly GCA_017141395.1. NCBI lineage: Eukaryota > Metazoa > Arthropoda > Insecta > Hemiptera > Delphacidae > Laodelphax > Laodelphax striatellus. The sequence goes on along the minus strand of CM029536.1, from coordinate 1,192,629 downwards.
CAATTTCCCTCTTTACAATGTAATATAATCTCTCCAACACACTTTCTTACTCATACTCTATTTCTCTCTCTCTTACTTGTACTCACCTTCTTTCTTACTCTATATCTTTCTCTCCTTCTACTTCTCTCTCTCTCTCTCTCTTTCTCTTGCGTACTTATTGGCTCTCCAAAGTCCACTTAGAAGAGGAAAACTTTGAACCTATCTTGGCCCAGATCTTGAGTGAATTGAAAAGCAGATTGAAGAATACTGTTTCGTGATAGCTGCCAAGACTGCACTGCAAATGATCCTCATTTCAACCAGATAGCAGATACCAGCTAAACTCCTACGGATATTAAATATCCTCTCCTAGAAATTTTCTCCTATATTGATAGGGTGGGAGATATCATCAGCGACAAGGCAACAAAACTTTATTCTATTCGTATGTATTGAAATAATATTTAGGGCCGGTTCATGAGCTCGGGATTTAGCCAAGTCCTAGACTAAAACGGGTGGCTACCGTAGCATCGACAAACGTTTGTCTCGACAGGTTAGTGGGTTAGCAGCATAGAGATCCCTTAGTACATAGTGTCGAGGCTAACGTTTGTCGATACTACGGTGGCCACCCGTTTTAGTCTAGGACGTGGCTAAATCCCGAGCTCATGAACCGGCCCTTAATCCTTGAATATTTCATCTTCAGTAGGCCTATATGAGGAAGAAATTGGGAAAATAAACTTTTGTCCAATTGAGTGACTTGCTTCCATTGCATGAATAATAAGAAAATGATAGTTGACATCAGTGACTCATGCATTCTTGACATGCTTTCACAGCAATGAATTATAAATAAAGATGAATTGAATTGAATTATAGTATGTCTCTTGAAAGACTCGATATGCATGCTTTCTCTTGATAGACCTCTCTATCAAAAGCTTCATCTTTAGATATCAATAACTTATAAGTTATAATAACTAATAACTTATATTTCCTATATGAAATATACCCGGCGATGACCAAATAAGTATACCACGCTTCGCCACGGCTTATAACAAATACTAAGTTTAGTTAACCTATTGCCTTTCTCTGCTTTGTTACTTGTTTGAACCGCCATTGCTATGACGTTAATAGAAACCGCCCATTGTGGGAGGAGCTTATATCTAGGCCAATGGCAGGCGTTCACCTTGATAGGCCGTTCAACTCCCAATCACAACGCTCGGTCAGGAGTATAAATTCTGCTGCACTGTATTTTAGTTTCAGATTACCAGAGATTGATAATAGTGAAACAACCGAAACCGGTATCTCGTTGTTTTATTAAATATGTGGTTTTGACAACTTCAAGTCTTTTTATCCAGTACAAATACCGAGCATTGTAAACAATAATGATAGGATTACTGTATGTGTTGATAATACTACATCTATTTCCTTTATCTATATTCATTCGCATCTATATTTATACTATTTCTGAATACCTCACGTTCAAAATATCCCGTAGTAGAAATGAACTATCCAATATTCACCATATTGGAACAATTTTATAGCCCAGCAGTTTGCAGTGACGAAATTTTGCGATCCCAGTGTTTTGCAGCTCATGCAAAATGTCCAACCTGTAGCTGTGGCACTACTGTTTGTCAACCATGAGCAATAAAAAAGCGTCGTTAAATTTTGTCGGTTTTTGTCGACTGATTGGAGTCGACGTCTGTGACAGCGTCAGCCAATTGCGTGCAATCTAGTAACGTCCTGATCGCATTAATTTCGGCATAAATTGCGCGCTCGAAAATCGCTTCGTTTTTACTCTTGTTTCGCACGAAGTCTGGGGCGATGTCTCCGTAACTGAACGAACGACTTTTATCGTAATTATTACAGGGGTGAATTATGTTTGGTTAGCCTATACTGATTTCTTCTATAATTGTTTGACTTTCTCGCTGCTTTTCCCAACGCTGCTCGAGCAACAGCTCAATATTGACTTTTCCTATTTTCCGAAAGAGGTCTAAGCTAGATTTATAGCTTAAGCAGCGTTGGTGAAAGCGGGCCTCATAATAATTCTGAGAGGGAGCTTGGGAATAAGGTTTGCATGACTGGAGATATGGCTCTCATAATACAACCATTGCATAAACTACTAATAAGATGTGATAAATAAGGTGATGAAGTTATCAATATGTAGAAACAATATGCTACTATATAAATAGTTGTGAGAATCATTCATTGAATTTGACGATGTTGATGATGTTGATGATGATTGTGATGATCATGATGATGGTTAGCTGTCGATATAGGTACAGGTAGAAATCATATTGTCGCTCGGGGATATGCTAGGCGATGTAACCTGTTGCACAGCAGGTTACAGCATGTGAATACCAAAGTATGCTTCAGCACTTGTATTGGCCTAAATATTAACATCTCTAGAGACTATATACAAGTACAACCACCTACCTTCAAACCAGATCAGTATTGTACTAGATTAAATTATTGAGAAACAATTATTATATTATATTCTGATTATTCTGATTAGGCTACCTTGTTCTTACAGAATACAGTTCTATAGTCACTGTAGTTTGAACTAAAGAGACTGTACAATCACAGTGTGGCCATTGCATGTCACACTTTTGATTGGTTATCTTGGACAAATCCACCATACTTTTGCCTATCCCCATAGGATTTGCATTGAATTGATACGCAAATCACATGTTATGTTGAGTGATTCACTTCTTACCAACAACTTTCCTTTGCCAGAGTGAGTTTTCATCATTTTAAACCTTCAAAACAATACCAAGAGACTATTTTTTATGTTAGAAAAGTTTATTTTTGATGTTGTTTCGCTTAAAATGAGTTTGACAAATAAGTGAATGGGTTCATGTTTGCCTGTAATCCCATACCAAAAATTTGGTTAAAGTATAGCGTTGGCGGGAATAAAAATGTTCCAACATACTGTTATGGACCTTTTCACACCAATGGCCACACTGTGATTATACAGTCTCTGTAGCTCGAACCATCATAAGCTTGCCCCAGTTGGAGTTTCCGAATCAGCTCCGTTTGCTCTTAATTAATGCGCCACCGAAATAATAATCTAGTTAGCAGTTGAGAGTCTACCGAACATCAAAGAGAGTCAAACCTCAAGGTACCGTGCAGCTGGCTTTCAGCTTATTAGATGTGTAATGAAGCAGGGTATCTCACTCGTGTGCAAACTATTGCTATCTATATACCTATATCTTCATAGTTCTATGTATCCAAAACTCCCCAGTTCTATGTACATACCTTTCCAACTCTAAACCGTGGGCCGCACTACAAGTGGGTAGTTGGTGAAACACGGTTTATCAAGAAGGCCGTGATAATTTTCTACACGTTCTATTATTATGGATGTTGTATGAGCTATAGATAAACCATCTACCATCCAGGTAACAACCCAGCAGTGCGGCCTCAGCTTATAGGAACCGAAACTTGAGATACTAGCGCTCACTTGAGAAAAAGACAACAATATTGGTGATCCCCTAAAGCTATGTAATCAATTATTCAAATGAAAAACAACATGCCTTTCAAAAAATATTTGAAAAATTATCATCCAAAATATTTCAGAAACTCTTGAAGAAAGCCTTTGGTGGTTTAGATGACTTTGGTGGGTATCAGCAGAGAAAAGAAACAATGATCTTTTATAATCAGATTAATTTAATTTGACGCTTGGCATTTGGTAGATAGATACGTAGATATTATTTCTTTGCCACCGTACTCTACGGTCATCAGCAACTCCAAGAAATAATATCTCTATCTAACTATCTATCTAATGCCAAGCGTCAAAGTAAATGAAACTGATCATACATTTGAATGGGATTTGAATGGGAAGAGAGAGTGAGAGAGATAACAATATAGTAGTGAGAAAGAGTCGAATCTAAAGTGGAAACTAGTGTGATGATGGCCAATCATATTTTGAAAATAAAGTTTAAATAAGTTTTGAAAATAAAAGTTTGTCGGTCTATTTCAGAATCACCCTGTATAGGCTACAGTAGCTAGTCCTGACCTATAGCTCCATCTTCAGCTCATAGCTAGTCCTATATTGAATAGTGGCGGAATTACAAGTTTTGGTGATCTCTGTTGAATAATACAAAAACAAAACAAAAACGTATAAATGATAGAATAAAATAGAAGTAGGAGATACAATTCAATTAGATTCAACTCTAAAACTCTACATCCCTGTTTTAGTTCCATAGTTCTATAGCTCTCTAACATTCTATCTCTACTAGATCTACCACTCTACCTTGAGCCGTGTGCCCACGGAGCAACTGCTATCTGACTGCAGTCGCCAACCCAGTGTTGCCAGATACCATTGGCTGATAGGTTAGATTACCCGAAAAACAGCCAAATGTTATCTGGCAACGCTGGGTTGGCGACTGCAGTCAGATAGCAGTTGCTCCGTGGGCACACGGCCTTACACTCAAAATGCAGTCAAGTAGTGGCATGTACCTCCCAGTTATCGACCTATGCAACAGGTAAATGCTTTTAAAGTGAATCAATATTTTGTGGAGTGGAGGTGTTCTTTGTTATGTTCGCTTCAAGGCAACATCATCTGCTTTTAAAGCAGCTTTGCTGTGACTAGAAAAGGAGTTGGAAAATTAATTCTTACGTACAAGAATACGTTCAGAATGTGTAGAACCAATGAATACAGACCTCTTCTATATAAAGGTCTGTATTCATTGTTAGAACTCTAGAACTAAAAAAATCGTCAGTTTTTCAATGTTGGGTTGCAGCAAGTAAGATCAATTTGATCCAGGATCAGTGCAATGCTAATCAAATTGGATCAGCTGATTCAAAATAGTTGATCCTGGTTCGTGCAACCCAAATAATCTACGTATTCTAACTACAATGTCGCTTTAACACACTGCAAGTTTTAGTGCTTATCTTGCAGTGTGTTTTAGAATATAAGTCAGTGTTTATAGTTTGAATAACATGAATGTCCTATCAAAAATTTACAATTCTACCCCTTGACTAATTCAACTTTGAAACATCTATAAAAACTTTTGAATTGCGATGATATAATAATAATGTTATAACTGTATAACTACTCAAGACACAGTGAAGTATAGCTGGATTCTTTTACATTGTCAGAAAACAGCTGATTGATGTACGCTCGTTTACTAACGTTAAATCAACTGTTTTCTGCCAAGTTAAAATAATTCATTGTTTTAGTGAAGTCATGAAAAAGGTCTATTCAACCCTTTCATGTTCATATTGAGAGCACGTTGCGTGCACTAAGCTCTCGAAATGAACATAATTATAATGCCTATGTCTCGAATAAACCCCCTTACCCCCCAAACAAAACACCCCCTCCCACTCAACCACTACGACTACTTATCCTTGAAGGTCTATTCATCACGCGACGATTTCATGTCATGTTGTCTAGCTTTCCACTCAGAATGTTACCAGGACAAGTTAGCTGCATTGGGGGACAAGAGTATTAGGACAGTTGCTGTTGTACTGTTTCCAAACAGTACAATAGTATTGTACTACTGTCATACGATTTAGCACAGTATAATATTGTCATACAGTAGAAATGTAGAACTGTCGTAGAGAATTTCCGAAGAATAGATCAATATATTCACTATTGATCAATCTATGCAAACTATCTTGATCAATTATGCAAACATTAATAATATTATGAGGCAATAAAGCAGTGATTATGATGATGATTAGTGCGTAGTTTATATTGATAAAGTCAAAATTTGAAAGATTTTGAATGATTGTTATTCAATAAACAGCTGATGTTATGCACAGCTCTGTCAGGATAGTCTGCGAGCAATCTGCGAGAGCGTATTGGTCCAGCTGACTATAGTCCGATTCACGTCAAGAAGTCAGCATTGTTTATATGAGGAGCATTGATGCCAAGTTTCATTGAGAGAGAAAGAGAAAACTGCAACAATGCACAGTGCGGCAACTATGCACAGTGCGAATAGGATAGAGACATCAGCAACTGCCTTGTGCTGAAGAAGGATAGCAAACTCCCATCTAAGCAATGCTGACTTCTTGACGTGAATCGCACTATAGTGATGCTATTGGGAAACTTAACAGCTGATATTGCAATATATTTCATGGAAAATACAGTCATTATGTTTTTGAAAAATCAACTGGGACAGGCAAGCCTGTATGTGCCTCTCTGTGCGTACCCAACAAACATAATGCTGTGTCTTTTTCCCAATTTTTTTACAGCCAAATTGAAAAAATGTACTATACTTACAATATTATATATTTTACCTACTAATGACTTTGGACTACCTAACGAATAATGACTTTTGACTACGTAACGAATAATGACCTTGGATATAAATGCGACATCTAGGAGTAGAGTGCTCGAATGAATCTAAGTTAAAATCTCCATTACTGAAATAAGTGCTATGTTTTCAACGTCCTTATGTTGTTTGTGAAACAATTTCGGATATTTTCATAACTCTAATCCGTTTAAGTTCAACTTGAGAACACCCCAAGGCTCAAGACAGTTATAATCCAATAAAAAAGAATAGTGGTGCGCTATAAAGCCTAGAAAAGAGTTTAGAAAAAGATTTCTAACTGAGAAGTGGGGAAATAACAATATATGCTAAGCTATGTCATTGTCTCAGAGGATTTGAAGCACTTCAAGTGCAGAAAATCACCAGTTTTCGTCAGTGATACTGGATATTTACTACCTGTTGATTTGAGAATGTATTATTTCAGAGCAAACTTTTACTTTTGTGACTGTTATTTGAATGTGGAATAGGAGGATACTCTCATTGCAGCTAATAATATGAGTTATTTGAAGTGTTATGTTGCTTTTTTTACTTGAATTCCACATTGAAATTCAAAATTGCAGTAATGTATCTGGGAATTCCTCCCAGAATATAATTATAATGCAGCTTTCGCATAATATTGGTATTCCTCGATATATTCTTGTAAAATGATCTAGTATTTTTTCCGATAAGGCTGAACGCACACTGATTCATCATTTTAGTGCTGCAAGGCCTATGCAATGTGAATGTATGAATTATATGTATGAATATATGAAATGCTGAGCATGAATTACAACGGGAGCATGATTATTAATCAAAACAAGGTAAAAGTGTTATGTTTTTCTCGCAAAACCTAAATGCTGCATCAGCCTAAAGGCGGGATTTTCTAAGAGCATCAGCGATAAACAAAAGCCTCGAGATCTCTCTCGATATTTTGTTACAAATTACAAAAATATTTGAAACGGTTCCAAGATAAATTCACTCTATTATGACTCAAATGATGGCCTTTCGAACGAATCTCGCTTCATTTATCAGTATGGAATGATGATGGAGATATTTCACCAGATTCAATTTAGTTCTGAGTTCTCGAAATAAGTGAGTGAGTGAGTGAGTAAGAGAGTTAGTAGATGAGAAAGTGAAGTTGTGAGTGAATGAGTGAGTGAGTGTGAGAGTGAGGGAGTGGATGAGTGAATAAGGTAAAGACTGGCTGGCCAATACTTGTGTTTGCGAATATAGATTGGCAAGACTATGCCCCTGAAATCCGGGCTTATCCCTTCTAAGCAGCGGTCAGATTTATGATGTAATTTTGTCCGACAAATATTTAGTCTTCTATCCTCTGCTTCTATCTATTTCTACTTGCCCATTCTCCTAATTCCACTCTCTCCCCATCCTCCTCCTCCTCCTCCTCCCCCTCCTCCTCCTCCTCCTACTACTCCTCCTACTCCTCCTCATCCTTCTCATTTTCTTCCTCTTCATCCTCTTCTTTTTCTTCTGCTCTTCTCTTCTACTTTTTCTCCTCCTCCACCTCTCTCCCTCTTATTCTTGACCTTCATCTTCTTTATCAATCCTCCTGAATCATACTTCAATATTTACACTTCCCTCTTCAACCAAGAGTAGTTTTCACTCTTCATAATATCTTTTTCCTTGTTTTTGTCATTTTTCTCTCTTGTTTTTGCTCTTTGTTACGTCTCTCTCCTCCAGTTCTACTTCCTTTCCTCTTCATTCATCTTTATTATTTCTTTCTCTTATTCATTCTATCATTCCCTTCTAATTAATTTTAGTTTTCGTCTCTCCATTATCTATTCGGCCGAATTTCTTATAATTTTTTGCTTTTTCCCTAGTCTACCAATACTTATTGTCCTATCTATTTTTCTAATCTATCTATTATATTTCTTATTCTTCTCTTTTCTTCCTCCATCATCAACTTTCTCCCCCTCTTCTATCTTCACTTGCTGCTCCTTCTTGTTCACCTCTTCCGTAACATTTCTCGTCCCTCTACCTTTCTTCTTTATCCTTTCATCTTTTTCTTCTCTATCCTATAGAATTTCCTATCTATGTTTTCTCGGACTAACTTATCATTTTCCAGCTTCTTCTTGAGTTGTCCTTCTTTACATCTGCTCTTGTATTCATGAATAGAGGATATCTGCGATAATAGGCCTACTTTTAGTTGAATGACAGTAACAACTCTGGAATCTAGATTGATAAATTTTTTTTTCTTTTTTTTTCGATTTTCTGATGGTGATGCCCACATGAGCTTTTGGCTTATGAGTGGGTGGTTGGGGGGGGGGGGGAAAGATGATGAGAGATTACGATTACTTTCGAGAAAGTCGGGAACAACGTCTCTTCAGAATAGACTTTCTATAGTGATCAACAATCCATTCCTCTTCAGGGCTACCCAGAGCAGTTATCGACTCTAAACTATTTTCAAATTTCACTCCCCACCCCATAGTCTCCCCCCGAAACTGTCCTCCCCCCTTTTATCTATTGGCAGATTGCGAACCAACCCACCCCCGACTTTCATCCCTTACAAGCAAATTGATGAATGGTCTCAAGCAACCAGAACACTGATGTCACTTGCAGCCCTTCGCTTTCGAAATTTTCAAATCTGATTCAGAGTGACAAGAGTTTGTTAATTATTCTATGCTCTATGATGAATAGTTGTAACAAGCTATCCTAAACACTGTCGGCAAGTCTTATGATTTATGATCATACCGAGTTACGTGGGGTGACTACATTTGTGAGTCGAAATATAAGTTATTCATGAAAGATTCAAATCTCTACGCAAATAAGCCAATTCATATAAAATTGAAGCAACTTTTTAGAGTATATTCCTGAGTGTGAGTCTAATGAGGTCCAATCAAATCACTATCATTACCAGAAACTTTATGAACATTTAAATTTTGTTTTCAGAACGACAAGAGTCTAATGAGGTCTAATCAAATCACTATCATTACCAAAAACTCTATGAACATTTAAATTTTGTTTTCAGAACTACAAACCGTCGTTCAACTGTAATTCAATGATCTCAATAACATAAATCTATTTTTATTATTGTAATCTTGTATTTAGGCTACTGCTTAATTATAAGGAAGATCTATTGAATATATTAAAGTCGTAAAGGTTGAGTCTGTGAAAGATGTGAAATTCTCAAACCAAAAACTTTATGAACATTCAAAGTTTGCTCCCGGAAATAAATAACATACCGTACTTCAAATGTAATTCAATGACCTCAATAACATAAATCGATTATTATTGAAATCTTGTATTTACTGCTTAACTGTATTGCAGATCTATTGGATACATTGAACAGGCCTTTATAACGCGAAAGTAGGGTTAGAACTGTGGAAGATGCGAAATTTTCAAAACTGTACTTCAAGTGTAATTTAATGACCTGAAAAAAATTAATTGATTCTCATTATTAGGCTATAATCTAGTATTTTACTGCTTAACTATGTGACGGATCTATTGGATTTATAACATGATATATTTAACTGATCTTTGAAAACGCGAAAATAGGGTTAGAACTGTGATAGAATGATTCGCAAGCCCATTACGTTAAAAACAAAGTACAGCAAGTATTGAGATTGAGTATCATTTCCAGGTCGTTACATCCTTTGTTCTCTGGAGCTCACGTTCCAATTATTTTCATGAACTTTGGCCAACTGCCACAAATTACTCTGTTTTCTGTATCTCTCTCTCTTCTTACTCTTCCTAGCTCTGTTCCATCTCACTCACTCACACTCCATTTCTCTCTCTCACTCACTCTCTCTCTCTGGTGAGATTAACCAGTCTTTTTTCAATCAACTAAAGATTTGGAGCAGAAGAGTACTTATCCGTATTCCCGCATAAGCGTATATTGATTTGTCATTTTCTATATCCGACTGTATTTTGTTTAAATTACAATTTATATTATAATGTTATGATGGCAGAAACGTTATACAAGGTTGGTGAAAATTATGGAAACGGCTTAATATTTCTTATACGAAGGTAATTTGACGGTAGGTGACATTGGGGATCGTACTAAAATTGAAAATACTACTTTACTGTTACTTCAAAAATCTTGTCCGCCATCTTGGATCCGCCATATTGAATCTAACTTCGTTTTTTTAAATAGGAAGGTGGTCATGTTATACATGATTTCGATACAGAATTTCAAGAGAAAATTAATGGCGAAAACCGCACAACGATATGTCAAACCTTTTTTAAGATATTTTAATTATTAATTAGCGAATAGAGTCTCATCCTTGTTCTAGTGAAATTATAATCATGAAAGAAGCTAAAATGAATCCCAATAACTCATAATAAGAGGCAGGATATCGATAAAATCTCTCACAAAATTGAATAATTTCAACAAAGTCATAATATAAGTTCTACTCTGGTCTACCAGAAGTTTCCAGTGAATAGAGGAGCGAAAATGTTCTTCGTTCTTGGAGCCGGAGCAAGCAAAATTGCCGGAATTCTTTTCACGGCTGGAGATTTATTGGTAGCTTCGACGTCCTGGGATCTTTGGGCGCTGAATTGCACACTGGAGCACGTAGTGGTGGCCTGTTGGACGTGGCACTAATTCTACTTCCTCCAACAAATGCCAGCTTAATCTCTGTACAGTAGTAGCTGCCTATTCACAACTCTATTCACAATTTTTGTGTTGTATCAATTTGGGTTGCTATTTAGCTTTGAATAGTTCTTGATTATTCAACACTAAAATATAACAGCAGTCAACTCTATTCACAATTTATGGTGATCAATTTGGGTTGCTATTATTAACAATGTATTATGTATACATTTATTTGTGTAACACATACCTGTTGTATGTGTTACTAGAGAAGTTTGAACTCGATAAAAATTGGCATCAAGTTCCATCCAATAAAAGTTGAATTGAACATTGTGAGCTTGACTGTATCAAAAAACAGTCAACTAAAAACACTAGGAAATTATTTAAAGTTATATTATATTTGAGGTAACCGTGCTTACAGCGTCAGAAATCAGTTGAGGAAAGGATTTTTGTGTTAATATCTAATCACAGAATACATGTTGTTGAGGGACTTAAAGATATATATAATTAAAACTCAAATGTATTAATTTTGCATTTTAACTGATATGAACGAATAATCAAATTATAAGGCCTATTGTAGGGATAGATGGAATTTTCGTTATTTAATAAAATGGTATATTATTTAGTTTCATATTTCCTATTATAGAAAATATAGATATGAAAATATAACATCCCAATCATCAAACTAGTTAATATTATTCTAATATTCAGTATTTTCGTATTCTATTATTTCAATGTAATTCCCAGTTGCGATTATTATTATTTCAATTATCGAATAATCATAATACGTAATCAGTTATTGTTATCAGAGTGCGCCTATCGATTTAACGGTAGGTGGGTTCATTCATCATAATCCTTACCATCACCCACGCACAAGTCTAGTACTCATGCAAGCATCAGCCTCTAGAAAAAAAAGTGGCGCATCGGTCACTTCAACTCCCAACGCAACTCTGATGAAATATGACTAGTGTACTTCCAACAGAAGTTGATACCATTTTTCAAAACAGGCAACCTGTTCAATACCAACTACAGAGTTGCACACTCCAAATCAATTCTCGTGAGCAAGTAGTGTTTCAGGGTGGGGGGGGGGGTGTAGTGCACAAATAGGGGCTCCAAAAGGTCATACGCGGGGGTACATCCCAAGGGGGGGTGAGGGTGGGAGGTCATGAATGATTAATGAGCTACGACCATTGCTGGGTATCCTGGGATATCGAATGCAAATAACAGAGCAGCACATCCTAAAGTGATAAAAGCTTCGCTGAGTATTTCTACTAAAAAAAACTCGAGTTCTCTGATTCAGTTATAACGTGAGTAGTATAGGTGGACTACAAAGCTCTCAAACAAAGGATAGTCTATATTTCATTTGTTGTATGTTTCCATTAGCACAGCACATCCTTAATTTGAAGGATGTCGTGTTTTTCGTTTTGAATATGTATTACAAAAAGTTGGCTACATTGCATTGGAGTATCATGTCTGTTTGAATACATGTGTGCATAATTCAAGGGATATGTAACATGTTATTCGTTTTGAATATTGGTCACAAACAAAATTCCATTCGAGTTATGTAAATTCAGATTTTGTTGGATGCGTATATTTTCGTGCATGTATCTGAAAGAAAATTTGGACTAATAAGGATTAAAAATTATGCATTCGAGAAGAAAAATTCAAAATGAATTGTAATTTATATTCATTGATTCTTGGAAAAGAGTATGCTTACGAATAAATCGATGGAAAGGTGTCCTATTCTCTGATTAAAACTGCTTTAGGATTGAGACCCGCTTGGCCTTAGCGGTGGACCGCTCTAGGCCAGTCCTAAAGCAGTTCAAAGCAAAGTATATATCTGTCAAGGTCATAGCTTTCTCAAATAGCTTCGACCAATCACGTGCAAGCACAAGTCCACGCCCACTCGTGCTCTCATTGGCTGATGCTGAATTATGGATTAGACTCCATTTTGTTCAGCGAAACGACTACAACTGGTCTGATATGATAATGTTATTGGCATCCAAATTCGTGAGATGGAATAAGAATTCATGTTCCTAGTGAAAGGATGTGTATTTGAGTTATTTTTTATCAATGAAATCATTATTTTTATTCACCTAATAACTTTATTATAATGTACAACAATATCTATCCATAAAATTGAGATAATCGATTTCCATGACTAACTAGACAATCATTTCTGGTAACCACAGTTCATGTAATAATTATTAGGTAGTAATAGAAGGTTATAAAAAGAATAATAATATAAGTGAACTTTTAACGGCAATAATAGTATTATTGATGATGACAAATATTTGAGCTTCTCGTTTTGCGTTCATAGATCAAACTAACATGGCTGACTTGACTTTTTCAACTGGAAAATTATTTTTTCAAGTATCACTGTCATTATGTGATAACTTCATAATGTTAGGTTGAACGGTAGAACGCAAAAAAATGTAGAGCTTTTAATGTTTTGTTCGTCGCAAGCTTTTGTAAATTAGCTAGGCACTCTCAACATGAGTTTCAACAGAAATAAGTTTGAAATAATCCACATAAATACGATATCTTGAAAAATCGTAAGCATTCCTGCTAGCAAACAAATTCAAATGTAATTTAGCAAGCAGTATCTTATTTTGGAATATATTAGTTATCTTATAGAAGAAAGTGCATGATTTTGTTCTACAGCATTAATTTGTATATTTGTAATGTTTCTATAATATGTCTTTAACGTATATTTCTATTACTTGTAATATTGTTTTTCCAGAATAAGGAATTATTTGTTTTAGAAGACCCTCAAGTTAACACTCTGTCAACAAATAACATCAAAACATTCACTCCATGCTTGATAACAAATAGAAATTGTTCAGTTCATGCTTGATATCAAATAAAAATGTGTTTATTCATTTATTCAAATTTGAAAATTATTTATTTGATGGATTGACTGACCCATTAATGGAGTTAGAAGATAGAAAGCAGGGCAGCGAGTCTGGCAGCGGACTGTCTCGATCGCCCATATCGTCCGCCATCGCCACTTTCAGATGATGTCCAAAACTGGCCATGTCCTCCCGGAACATCTCCGAATTGGGGGTCAGTGTGTGTCCCCCCGAGTTGAGCGGGGGCACAGGGGTGTCCTCGGGGGGAGTCACTGACCCGGCGTGCCCCAGGGGGCGCCTCCGCGGGGGGCGTCTAGGCTGCTCTACCGAGTCATCCGCGTAGATGTAGAAATAGGCGACTGTTAGATAGATGACGGATATAATAAAGGACGGTATCGGAATAGCCATGGCGAGCACAAGATTCATGTACACACCCCACATGTCCAGATCGCTTATCACCAGACCCGGGTCCACACGGGAGTAATGGCACGAGAAGTTAGTTCCTTCGGTTATGTACTTTTTGTAAAATATCGAACAGTTGAGCATGGGCGGATAGCCGCAACCTTTCACGTTCGGGTAGAGCTTTGCGTCGGTGAAAAACCAGTAGCTGTAGTTGTCGTAGGGGGTTGAGGAGGTAGTGATGACGGGGTCAAAGTCTGCCAGACCTCGTGGTAACACGTTATCGTCCTCGTACAAATGGTAGTCGTAGGATTCACGGATTGCTCGTTCCCTACGCACCCCTGTTGTAGTAGAGGACATGTCTTGTTCCTCTTCCTCATCTTTGATCAACCGATAGTTCACCCTGATCTGTGTACACTCGTACACTTCTTTAGTGCATCCTTCACGACACGAGGTCCACGAACAATTGGAGACGCCCCGCATCGAAGTGACGGACACGGTCATACAGGTGGCGGGAGTCTCGTCGAACTCCATGAGAATGGTGGTGAAGGCCGGCTCGATCACAAACGGAACAAGGAAGAGAAAGCCGAACAGGCTGAAAGTGCCGAGCAGCACGAAGAAAGTGGTCGTGTAGAAGAGAAGCTTTTCGGACGTGGTCTGCTTCTTTTTAACATCATCGGCCATCGCCACCTCATCCGTCTACCTCATGCCTCGCCGCCACCTACAACAAATAACATCTAACCACTAATAATCACATCATTGATGTTGGGTTGCACCAAACAAGATCAATATTGATCCAGGATCAGTACAATGTATTCAATGTATAGCAGTATTCTTTTAACTTGTCATAAAACAGCTGACTTAACGTCAGTAAACGGAGGTACATCAATCAGCTGTTTTCTGACAATCTAAAAGAATCCTGCTATACAATGTATCAAGATCAGTATTCAAATGGGATCAGCTGATTGAAAATCGTCAATCTTGGTTGCTGCAACCCAACATTACAGTCACAAATTGACACACACGTTACAATTACATAATATATTATTATTATGATAAATAGTATATAATTTGATATAATAATTACATATATTAGTTATAGTCTTATAATTATGTTACAATTGTAGTAGAAATTCCTCAAACTACCTTCAAGTCTTCAGTAATTGGAGTAGACAAGTCACGTTTCCATTACAAAGTGGATATAAAATATTATCATTATATATTCCGTATTATCATACAGATATTTAGAGTCACAAATTGACACACAGATTAGTTAAGATAATGTGGGACCTAACGGCATAAATTAACACACAGATTGGCTGAGAAGTTATTCAACAATTGACAGAAACTTTGGTAACGTTTCAGTCAATTTTTCAGTCTTCAGTATTTGGAATAGACAAGTCACGTTTCCATTACAAAGTGATCTAGGATGATGAAAACATAGAGACGCCGCAATCCATCAAAAATGTATCCAATATTTTCTATCAGTAACCTAATTTAAATTTACAACTACCGAATAGGCCTGATCATGTACATTTTTTCGGGTTCTATGTCAAAGATAACATGCAAAATTAGTATAGCGGGTTTTGAGTTTTATATATCTTTGAAACTCCCTCTAACAACGTGCTGTGATTAGATATTCCACACAAATATCCTAAGCATTAACAGGATTTCTGAAATCCCGTAGCGAAGCACGGGTGACCTGCTAGTCATATATAAATTACACCAGTAGCTGTAATCAAACTGGCATCCTCCATTCTGTTAAGAAACAAAACAAGAAACTTCTAGACTACTACATTATTCGACTACTGGCCAACTCATTTAGGATAATAAGTAGAAGGGTGCATTCGACATGAAGAATAAGTGAAATTGGAATCGAAATGTTATAGGAACAGAGACAGCCGTGGGTTGGAGGTTGTGAAATAAGTGGAAGTAAAAGAAGGAGAAGAGGAAGATGAAGAAGAAGAAGAAGAAGAAGAAGAAGAAGAAGAAGGAGAAGAAGAAGAAAGAGGAGGAAAGAAGAAGAAGAAAGGGCAGAGAAAAGAAAGAAGGAGAAGGAGGAAAAGAAGAAGAAGAAGAAGAATAAGAAGAAGAAGAAGAAGAAGAAGAAGAAGAAGAAGAAGAAGAAGAAGAGAAGAAAAGAAACAGAGGAGCAGAAAGAGAAGAAGAAGAAAAAGAAGAAGAAAAGGAAGAGAAATAAGAAAGAAGAAGGAGAGGAAGAAGAAGAAGAAGAAAAGAAGGAGAAAGAAAGAAGAAAGAGAAAAGGAGAAGAGAAATAAAAGAAGAAGAAGAAAAGGAAAAAAAATAAGAAGAAGGAGGAGGAGAAGAAAAAGTGGAAGAAGAAGAATACGAAGAAAAAGTGGAAGAAGAAGAAGAAGAAGAAGAAGAAGAAGAAGAAGAAGAAGAAGGAAGAAAAATAAAAATTAATAGAGTTAGAAGAAAAAAGAAGGACTAGAAGGAAAAGGAGAATGAGGAGGAAGAAGAAGAAGAAGAGGAGAAAGAAGAAGTAGAGTAATAAGAGAAAGAGGACAGAGAAAACGAATAGGAGAGAGAGTGGAAATGGATTGGCGACTCACTGGCGCCATATATGGCACTGGGTCGATAGGAACCCCCTCCCTGCCCCGCCTCGCAGATAACTACCCACCTCTACTCGACTAACCAGACATCCACCCCCAAAACCCGCCCCCCCCCCACCCATCCATGACATCGGCAGGAAGTTCCACGAAGTGGCTTTGTCAACAGCGGAGTAGAATTCAAATGAAAGCTGCTGCTAATAATTCGATTGTATTATCGTTTACAAAATGATAAAGAATGCTTGTTGATTGGGGCCATCAATTATTATTAGGGGTACGAAGTTGGGAATTTGAATAACGAGTGTCTAGCATTGCATGCTATCTGAATAATGCGATTGTGTTATTGTTCACAAATCGTTTCTACATTCTCGTTGATTGAGGGTTGATGTAAACAAAATTCCAAGAAATTGGAATGAAATTCATTCAAATTTGAATTAGAATGTTGTGCTTTGCATAACAATGCAATCACCCAACAATTATTTCAACTAACTCCTTGTTTGTTCGTCGATTGTGATGGAATTCCAAGAAAAAGGGATACAAATCAGTTAGAATTTCGATAAGACTGGTTATAATTGCATTGAAATGTCATTTGAATTGTTGATTTGAGCCTTATTCATATTTATGAGTTGATTGGAATCAAGTTATGGGAGTATAAATAAAATTCAATTTCAATTCAACTTCAACTACAACTTCAACTTCAACTTTCACTTCAACTTCATCTTCAACTTCAATTTCCAATTTCTTCTTCTTCTTTTCTTCTTCTTCTTCTTCTTCTTCTTCTTCTTCTTCTTCTTCTTCTTCTTCTTCTTCTTCTTCTTCTTCTTCTTCTTCTTCTTCTTCTTCTTCTTCTTCTTCTTCTTCTTCTTCTTCTTCTTCTTCTTCTTCTTCTTCTTCTTCTTCTTCTTCTTCTTCTTCTTCTTCTTCTTCTTCTTCTTCTTCTTCTTGTTCTTCTTCTTCTTCTTCTTCTCTCCAACGCCATCTATCAACAAAATAGGAAACTAACAGGCTAACTCACAATGGAAACTAACTCCATTGCTGTCTCATTTGCTTGCTCGTGATTGGCTGGAGGCGTGGCCAGCCGTGGGCTGGGACGACCAATCGTATTGCGTGAGTATTTTCATGGCGTCTGACTGTACTTTACTGTGGTTGGCTTGAATCTCAATGGCTGATTTGGTTTAAAGCTAATGCAGACGTTTGACTTTTTCAAAATTTAATGTTCCACTAATTCAAATAGTACTATCGCTTGAATAACATTTTACTGTCTTATTCTATTATGAAACGGCATATACTTCCAAGCTCTGATGGATTTTGTATTCTCTTATTTGGTGCAAATTGAACTAAACTAAATTAGGTATGAACATTGAAGATCCCCACTACTAGTTATCACTACATGACTACAATGCATCAGTTCCATCAGATAAAGCAATTCCAAGTCGGTTGAATTCAATTGGTTTTCGTGCAATTGTGCAAATGAGAAATATTAGAGAGAGAAGGATTTCAAATCTAATTCAAATGAGAATATTCTATGACACACCAATTGAGAACAGTGATCTAAAACCTTGGTTCAGGCCATCCTTGGTGATTTAGAACTCAATGTCATCAATTCCGAAGTTTGAAGTTTTATTATCATTCATAAATTTCAGTTTGAAATCATATTATGAATCAACTAACTACCAATGAAAACCCACAGACATTTTATAACCGTCTGTTGATTACCTTTGGAAACTTGCAGTTGAAAGTGTATCAATTCTCGAAAATTTATTAGAAAAATTAAAGAAGTGTAATCCAAGTTCAGAGCATCTCGTGATTCTGATCTTTTACAATGCTGAATCACGATACCTTTTATACAGGAATATCATCTTCTGTTGAAAAATGATCAGTGGACTATTTAGAAATTGATTGCTCTCCAATGCAGTATTCTAATTTTGGATGAGAACCTGGAATCTATTTAGATGAATATACTGTATTGGTGCTTGGAATCTTAGGAACGTGATAAATTCTTGTAATACTCATTTATCATAAATGATTAAAATAATAAAAATGTGAAACTAACAAGAAAAAGCATTATACATTAGAATAGAGGGCTCTCTGTTTCCTTTAATACAAGGCTTAGGCTATTACTCAAGAGTAGCCTGCTACAAGACTATATTATATTCTTGAAGGACTTTAAAGATAAACTATTTATTCATCACTATATAGATGAAAGACTTATTCCAGATTAACATGAATCAATCAAAGAGTTACAGAGATCTAAAACCGATTACAATATTATTCATATTTCAGAGCATGAAGTACAGTAATAAATGATAAATTTTCATGAACTTATTTAAATTTAAATAAAAGTTTTCACTTCAGTGCAATCGAGCTACTCATTCTAGATTCGCTTAAAATTCACTGTTCACTGATGCGAATAATTTATACCAGTGAGATAATTTTTAATTTAAAATTATAATGTCATTCATATTTGATATTTAAGTATATATACTTAATTGATCAATCAATCACTACTTAATCAATTAATAAATCAATTGAACAATTGATTGATTGATACATGGGTGAGAATATTCTCCCCAGTTGACAATAACAGCAACAAAAAATACCTGAAAAACGTTTCTGTTGTTCAAATTATTGTTTCAAATACGTGTCGCGTGATGTCCAGTTATTGTTTGAATTTTTTCACTCTTTACCAGGAAAATAACTCAACAAGCGCTGTAAAAACATCGTCCTTGAAAGCTTTTGCGTTTGAATTTCCACATAATTAATAGGCTAAGCGATTTCTTGCATGACCCAAGTGTTTAGAGGCTCAACAAAAACCAGTGCCCAACACATTTTCTATGGGTATTATCGAGTGGAAATTAGTACTCAGATTCAAAACCACCTCGATAATTGCCCTTAGATGTATAAATTTGAGACATGAATTTGATTTGTATTTCACTCTTATGGGAATAAGTTGTAGATTTGAATTTATGTATTCATTTGCATTTCCCATGTATTGCTTGTCAAACTTGTAGTGAAATTCATAGTGAACGTGTTGGTAACATCCATTGAATTTTCAGCGTTTGATATCCAGCTCGATTCAAATTCAAAAACAAACAAATCCATACTCTTCAAATTATCGACAATAATTATATACGGTAGTAATTATAGTTCGAATAAAACTAGTTGTCCCTTGGCCTGGTGCTCAAGAACCACTCACTAGAAACGTTTTTGTCAGAAAGTCCGATGTCCGAACAGCTGACCATTTTGAAAGTGTTGTTTTTGAGCACCAGGCCAAGGGACAACTAGTTTTATTCGAACTATACATCAAAAACATTGAATGACTACCTAATTTCATGATTCAAAATCTTCAACGTTTCCTACGTTTCTATGTTGTTATATATAAAGTTGTTCAACTATAATTAACCATGAATAACTTTCCCTACCATTTAAACTCAAGACCACTCAAGTTTATAATGTTATAAGACTATTAGTCACGTTTAGTCACAGTACTTCACATAGTTTCTTATGAAGCAACACACACCGATCAGTCATTGCAACAGCATGTGCTGCTTCATAAGCAACTATGTAAATTATGTGACTAATCTCGTCTTGTCTTGACTAACCGGTGTACGCCTAGCCTTACACCCTCTCTCACACAGTTTATTTCTCTTTCTCACTCTCACTCATTCCCCACACACTCTCACACTCTTTCTCTCTCTTTCTTCCTGTCTCTCTCGCTTTCTTTCTCTCCTTCTATCTCTCTTCTTCTATCTCTCTCTCATTCTCTCTCAGTCACACAGACAAAACCTCTCTCTCCCCCTTTCTATCTCTCACTCACTCTCTCTCTCCAATTCCCCAAGCGACTAGACTCTTCTTGAAGCCCTGCAAAAAGCAATAGATGAAGAAGTGTTTCAAGCAAGTTTCTTCGACTTTTTTCCCCGGATAAGAGACAAGCGAGGAGATTTAACGGCCTGAAAGTTTGGCGATCATCAAGGATGAAAAAATCTCCAACTTTTCCCCCGCTCAAACACATATTGCTGAAACATATCGACCCGAAATGAACAGTGTTGACTTTTCTGGCTCGAGTACAAGAGTGTACCGTATGCCTTTTTGACCCAGAAAGTATGAAATACATACTTATATGCTGCAACATGTAATATCAGCTGTGACATAGCTATGTTGCATATGTTGGGGAGTCTGGAAACTTTTTCTAGTTAAGAAATTCTCCGTTTGCCAATGACTAGAGTTCAAATTGAGACTCCCTCATTTGCTACTTTGCTGGAAGCTATGCTGGCATCAATTCTGTTCCATACTTGATAAGATTGTTGGAACATTCCGCAGTAATGAACTTCAATTGATAGGATGGTTCTTGACAGCGTTGTTCTATAATGGACTCCAATAATATTGATAATAATAGCGCTTGGAAACATTGTTCCCAAAACTTCAAAAGCTGGCGTTTATTATGCTTCGAAAGATTGTTTAATAATGGACTGTATGCAGTCTATATTAGGAATTCTTGTCAGGACAATGTTCAACTAAGAAGAATAAGAAGAAGAAGAAGAAGAAGAAAGAAGAAGAAGAAGAAGAAGAAGAAGAAGAAGAAGAAGAAGAAGAAGAAGAAGAAGAAGAAGAAGAAGAAGAGAAAGAAGAAGAAGAAGAGGTTTGCCTCGATTCATGTACCATGATAATCAGTGGAAGTTGATTTTTTTATATGAGATTTACGCTTATGTTCTGAAGAATTATTTTCATCCTGAACACATTACATGAATAAAGTGAAATAGTTGAAAGCCAATAACATTCATTGTGGTTAAACGCACCAGATTTATGAGAATAATGTCTGAAAGTTCAGAACACGTTTTTACGTCATGAACTAGATTGAGGTTCAATCATGGAATCATGAACCTCATCTAGTTCATGTAAAAACGTGTTCTAATGATGCAGCACAGCACTGCGAAAGGCCATAAACATAGCAGTTTGTGAGTAAATTCTTACTTATTTAGTTTTTTTAGTGTCTATATCAAACCTTATTACTCGTCTCATAATCTCAACTATACTTTCAACTCGACAATTCCATGCGGGCTCTAATAGCCTCCTTGCTGTGTACTGAACCTCATTTTTTCCGGTATAAATCATATGAAATGGCATCCTTGAACGCGCACGTATATGTACAACAGTGCAAAGTGAAAAATAGCGCAGCTTACCGTCTCAGAGAGTGAGCCGGCATCTTCCATTCATAGCCTAGTGGATTCATCTCGGGTAGTTGTGCTGCCGGCCGCCAGGGAGCAATACGGTCGAGGAAACCCTTTTCTCGGCTCTTTTTCATTCCTCAACACTACCTGAACATAGCTGCTATTTGAACGGTAGAATTTTCGTTTCTCAGCTAGCTTTACACAGACTAATGTTGTTCATAGAATAGTCATTGTTTCTAGAATACTTCTTTCCTAACTCCACCATTGTTATCCTTTCTTGGAAAGAATAATTATTCCATATTCTATAATAAACTTCTCTACTTCTACTCATTTCCATGTTAATTTTGTATGATTTAACTACACTTCTGAAACTCATTTCCATGTTAATTCTCGATGACCTATAATAGCCTGAGTTCACCTCATTCTGGGTGGAATTAGGACAAGTCCTGTCTTATATTAATTGACCTATTACTTTATACCTGAAATTGAAATTTATTTTTCATAGACACTTGTACAATATAAATTTTCACTTCACAGAAGAGAAATAATCCGTACAGTCTATGGTTAATTACACAGAGCCTTCTTCGGGTTCATAGCGACAATGAGAATATCCATAACAATAATATTAACTTACTCTCACTTTTAGAAATATTTTTTAATAAAATTTTTGTTGAAGATAGAATATTTTCGAATAAGTTTCGTGATCGTGAATTTTCCGTCCTTTACTCCCAAAATCTTTTATTTTCAATCTTTCATATCTTCAAATGTTGAATTCCGAAATTTCCCCTAATATATTTATCTATTCAGAACTTGATCGTCTACAAACGTATAATCAGATTCATTTAATTTGACGCTTGGCATTAGATAGATAGAAAGATAATATTTCTTTGCCATTGTACTCTACGGTCATCAGCAACGTCAAGAAATAATATCTCTCTATCTATCTAATGCCAAGCGTCGAATTAAATGAATCTGACTATACTCTTGTTCATTTCTTTCAAATAGAGCTATCAACAAATCCCGGCTGATGTATCATGAAGTGGCTTTCCTTTCAAGAGGACATGCTGCTGTAGAAATAATAGCAGAAGGAAGCCAGACGCGAAGAGACGTTTCGCGTGTGCAGAGCAAGATTAAAATAGAACACGAAACAAAACAGGTTTTGATATTCAAGAATAATTCAAACTCAACAGGTCTCAGAGCAGGTGAACCGCACTTTTCGAATAACAAAGCTTTCAACTTGAATATTCACCACATCTAAGTGAAACACTCGGCTCTAGAATCGAGGAGCAGTCTTTTCAGACACGATTTCATTACACTGAAAGCTTAGAAACGCTTCTTTCAATACGATTCTGGTGACTTTCTATGCTTATGCTACATTGTAGAAGGTACAAAACATTAGAATGAGAGGATGTTTATCCCAACTCTATTGTTGATGTTTATTCCATCAACTATATTGGAGCTTGTCCAGGAGTCATCAGGCTTATGTTTTTTGTTAACTGTCAACACTGACAAGTATAGAGTTGGGCAAAAAGAACGCATGGATTTGAGTAGGATAGTATCAGTGGAGTGGGAGCTGTCTGTGACCGCCGAGCGACACCATTTTGTAGTTTAAAGTATCCAGTCTTAGTAACAACTCCGCAATTGACCTTGCAACATTACCTATTTGCTGTTGAACAGTATTTCAAATAGGATAAATCGGACATCGTCGTTCAATGGAGCTTTAGTAGAGAGTTTTAAGTCGAGAGTATTGGCATGTGATTCTTCTTCACTTGAAATTCAAAGTTCACTGTCGTAAATATCGTTCAATTAAAGATTTGAATACTGCAATACATGTATAAATTGTTGCTGTATGAAAAGTTATGGACCAATTTGAGGCTTTTAATGAGCATTAACGCATCAAGGGCGCCATCTTTCCTATGTAATTTTAAAAAAATACTCAAGTGTTTTGGAGTTTTTCATACAAATTCTCAAATTGGGTTATTTGCTTAGTATTTTGGTGTAAGTGAGATAAATGATTAAAATAAACTTTCTTATAACACTTTGAAAAACATGCGTTCTTTATGCGCCATTTTGTATACCTTTTCTTTTTTTAATGTTTATCTCGACTTTATTCCATCAAAACTGTATTAGAGATTGCCTAGGATTCCTGAAGGCCTTCACTTTTTGTTGACTGTCACCTGATATGAGAGGTGTATGTGTTTTTTGTTTCAACTCTTCTATAATAGGGTGGAAAGGTATTGGGGACGTTCATTACAATAATGGTTTCATGTCATGTTATTACTTTTCACTAACCAAGAGCTTGAGAAAAATACACCTGAATTGGAATATCGTTTACCAATCATCTAAAGAGGTTTGGGAGTCATCCAGGTATTTATATATTCAAATAGTCCTATGTTCCTAATAAATTCTCTTCACAATTTCTCTTACTCCTATTACATTTCAAGATAAAGTAGAGGAAAATTATCTTCAAAGATATTTATACATTCTGGAAGAAAATCGTTTCCAAATTGAAAAGCTAAATCTAGAATTAATAAATCAATTTCTGAGAAGCTTGATCTGGATCTTTGTATAAAATATTTCGATCTTGGTTAAGTCTCATTGACTAATTCTGAAGCTGACAACAGTCAAATGTTTCATTAAACGAAATGAAGTCTTCGTAATGACGTAATTGCATCAGCCAATGGGAGCGCGTTGTGGGCGTGGACTTATACTCGCACGTGATTGGTCGAAGCTTTGTGACGCTATCGGGTCATAATAATGATAACTCAAATGTAGATAGTTGAATGTAATGGTTCATACATGATAACGTTGTAAAAGTAACAAGCAATGAAAAATTATTGAAATCTCAGCCGTAATGTACGTTAGTTTATATTTGAAATAAAATAGAAATCCAACATGGCTGCCTTCTTTTTTGCTTGGCTGGGACTGCCGTGACTGGGTTAGATTCTCGCAACCGCTAGTCTTGCTATACATTAAATTCTCAGTATATAAGTACCAGTTTCAGAAAGTGTTACTTCTTGAGGTAGCAATTCATTTTATTTCCTACATTTGGGTTGTATTTATTTATCCATTTATGATTATTATCACATAGATATATTTCTTTTTTAGTCATCTAATACACAAAGTGTAGCCGACTTGGCAGACAACGTCACAGTTATGCCAGAAGGCAATGCCTATGGTATGGTTTTGTATTGTTTTATTGTATCGTTAGAATACAATGTAATTTTTTCATATGGAATGTTTTGTTTCAAAGATGTAAATAAAGGCATTTTTATTTCATATTTTCATCAAGTGTTACTTCTGCTCAAGCAACGTCCATTAATACAACGCTTTTTAGTTATGTTGCTAATTCAAGAGACAGAGATGCAAATAACAATCGTAAAAAGTACAGAGGCAAGTCACCCTGAACCTCTGTGGCAATCTCATCAATAGTTCGGTCCAATTCTATCGGCAGCAATCAGGTGTGAATGGCCACACCATACTATAACTTATTCATTTCCCCCAGAGAGTAGCAACACAGATCGCCACAACAACAAGTGAGCAGCCATTGATGTATATTCAGCTTTTTAAGAGACCCAACAGGTATTCTAAAACAATTCCTAGACTCAACAGGTGGTAGTCTCCTCAATTATGCCACAATACACTCACACACACTCAAACCGCGCATAAGTCTTCTTGAAACAAAACCCTCATGGGTGCATTTCGGGGTGTGGCGGGGGGGAGATGGACGAGAGTTCGAGCTCCCCCAACATAGGGGTCGAAAACTATTGCCTGAACACACCCTTGCCACCAAAACCTTTTTTGTTATATTGAGGAGATGCCCATATAAGCTGTTGGCTTGTGCGTGGGTAATGAGAATGATGATAATGAGGGATGAAAATGGATAAAATGGCATACATTCCACAAAATTTTTATGTTTTGTTGTGTTGATGCCCACATAAGCTGTGGGCTTGTGCGTAAGTGATAGGAAGGATGATGATAATGATGATGAGAGGTGAGTGTATCTACTATATCATCATATTCTAAACTACTGAAAAGATATTTTTGTTTCTTATCATTATAGTTTTCATAAATGGTTTTCAATAAATGTCTCGTCAAGTCAGTTGGTAAATCAAGTGCATGCCACAACAGGAAGATAACTGGAATTTGATATAATTTGATTTTCTGGTTTAATTATAGTTGTTCAGTCTCAAATGAACATCAACTTTGGTACTAACAAAATCTTGTTTAGTCTCGAAATTAGTTACATTCATTTTCAACAACAGACTCGTTTACATCACTTACATCATTTGAAAACACAAATGTCTGTTATCCTAGTGTAATAGAGCCTTATCTTTCTACCAACGTAAGAAGTCAGCATTGCTTAGATTTTACGTATCAAATTTGCTGATGTCTCTATCCTATTCGCACTTTGCATAGTTTCCGCACTGTGCATTGTTGTCGCACACAGTCCCAACAATCACGTTTGATGCAGTTTTCTCTTTCTCTCTCAATGAAGCTTGGCATCAATGCTCCTCATATAAAAAATGCTGACTTCTTGACGTGAATCGGACTAAAGTCTCTATTCTACAGACTACATTCTTTAAGTAGTCTACTACAGTACTATAATGAACAGTACAGTGAACTGTGAACAGTGAACAGTATAATGAACAGTACTTCACTCACAACTTATCCTGCATCTAGTCAGCTAGTAACTCAAACTAATTAAATTGATGCAAACGATTCATCTTCAACTAAAATGAACTAGATTAGTATAACGAACAAAGACAATAATTATGATGATGATGAAACATACCGCTGTTCATGTGTGGCAACATAATTTAAACGACGTTCCAAACGCAGCAGCTTTTAAAGCGTAGCCAGATGATTAAATTGCATTCGGACTTGGAGCCGATCAAATGACGAGAATTCATTCAACAAGTTGCGAGGGCAAATAATCCACACAAGGGACTCACTCACTGATATGTCCCACTCGGCAAACACAGCGCTGCATGCAAACATCAGTTTGATTGTGGTTTTATTTCTCAATCAATCAGTTTCCAAGCGATTTGTATGTGTGGAAAGCAAGCTCAACTATGTGAAAGCTAAACATTTCACATTTAGTTGATAGTCATTATAATATAGAGAGCTTCATATAAAATCAGATTTCGGTGATCCATGCAGCCAATAAATTTAGCTTATCAATATTGCAACATTGCTGGAATCACCGTTATCAATATTCGTGATAATAAAATGATTATGTTGCTGTTCTTGTTGTGATTATGTTGTAAATTGTTCCCAGAAATCCGGTACACTTGTTTAATCTGCTTATTGAGCTAAAACTAAAATACAATGCAGCAGAATGTATACTTGTCACCGAGCGCTGTGATTGGGAGTTGAACGGCCTATCAAGGTGAACGCCTGCCATTGGCCTAGATATAAGCTCCTCCCTCAATGGGCGGTTTCTACTGATAAGCCGTTCAACTCCCAATCACAGCGCTCGGTCACGAGTATAAATTCTGCTGCACTGTATTTTAGTTTTACCAGAGATTGATAATGATGTAACAACTGAAACCGGTATCTCGTTGTTTTATTAAATATGTGGCTTTGACAACTTGAAGTATTTTCATTCAAAATAGAATTACTGAAAAAATTCCAGTTCCCTCAAATTCAAGTAGCCCTCATGTTGGAAGTAATTCTCAATATGGTGAGTGGCTTTTTAGGTTAAGCTTAGGGTTGTTGCAATATTGCTTCGATGGAATAGGTTTGAATCAGGGTTACATTTTGGAATAAATTTGGTTAGGGTAGGTGGAAATATGTAGTTTAGATTAGGTTACCGCTTGTTGAAATATCATTTATACTGGGAATATCAGGCCAGCTCCTATCAGTTCCAGTCAGTTTGCATTAAAACAGTTTGCAAGGTGGCAGTTGTAGCATCGGTTGCATTATTCCAGGCTTTGTAATCGATTCGCTGTGAGCGCAGCATTGGCGTGTGGGGTGCGATAGCATCGTCTCATATCAATTGTTCGTGTCAAGAAGCTTTTACGGCTCTCAGACCGAGTGTAGTGGCCTATTATATACATTTATATCACATATATACCTACACAGTGACTAAATGTGTATACCTATACTACACAACATCTATAGGTATAACACCGGCTGTGATTTCGATACCAATTCAGCCGTTCAGGCGCCCCCTTACATTTGCAAACTCATCAATTGCTTGATGGTGAACCCTATTTTTCACAAACTAGAAGGATTTTTATACGAGATTACTTGGATGGAGGAGAATTTTTTTTCAGGATACTGACTCAAAGGAGATGTATAGCAGGATTCTTTTAAATTGTCAGAAAACAGCTGATTGATGTACGCTCGTTTACTAACGTTAAATCAGTTTTTTTGACAAGTTAAAAGAATCCTGCTATACACTCTCTCATTGCACAAAAAAAAGAATATGACATGTGTTTTTGTAAACTATGGAGTACTCGAAATAGTTATTTTGTTTTTTCCATGTGGTTATGAATTGGAAATCGTGATAGTTATAATTTATTACAGAGAGTGTATAGTAACAGTGTGGACATTGCATGTCACACTTTTGATTGGTTATCTCGGTCGAATTCAGCCATACTTTTGCCAATTCCCATAAGATTCACATTGAAAACAAATTCGAATCATATGTTATGTTGAGTGATACATTTCCAGCCTACAATTTGCCTTTGTCAGTGTTAATTTTCATCATTTTAAGCTTTTAACACAATACCAAGAGTAGAGAGACAATTTTTAATGTTAGAAAAGTTATTTTCGAACGTTTTCTGCAATGCAATAACAAAGCAATGAAGATCAGTAATATTGGAATGAAAGAGAAAGTAAGAGACATGGAAATGCCTTAAGAAAACAGTGTAGAATACCAAAGGACAAGAGACATTCACAAAAATATAAAATAAAACTCATGATAAAACTAGATTGATGGTGTTGTACTGGCTAATATGACCCACTTCGATATAGATACATTGAGATAGCTGTATTATTTAGCAGCCATTTTCCCTCTACCAGCTTTTTGATCCTTCAAGTAAACGAATATTGATGGAGAAAGAAATGCCATTTTTCTTGGAATAATAAGATAAGAAACTTCTGGAAAATAGCATGTCATACACTTTCGTGGGTAGGGAGTATGTGCATACTTGAATTGCGTGTGAGGTATTCATAAAGTTTATAGCACACGTAATGCGTCAGACTAGAAAAACTATTCAAATTACTCTTATATGACACGTTTCAAGATAAAGAACAGTTTTCATGGATATTTGATAAAATCGGGTGCATAATTCCACAATCAGTGAAAAAATTATAAACTTATATTATTTTATATATAGTACCGTTATAAAACAATAAATTCAAGGAGAAAAATATTGATAATTTTGGGATGTAAGGATTCAATCAATAATGATGTGATTATTTCAGTAAAAAAACCCACTCTAGTACATGGATGTCCATAGTTGAGTGGATTAATCTCCATAAATTTTCTTTTCTTGATGTTTATATAGTTTTTCTACATTTTTGTAATCAATATTTTATTAATGTATTCTTAGTTTTTAGTTTTGAAGGAAATAAATTCATTTTTTATCTATTTATTTCTTATTTAAAGTTCCTGATTTTGATTAATCACACTGACAATGATCTACCTCATTACAACTCTCTAAAATGTTCAAAATTGATAAGAATTGAACCTCTTTACAATATGAACATGGCTGCAGCATAGTGGATAAATTTGTATACAGTTTGAATTCATTGTCAATCTAGATGACCTAGCTGAATTGTTAGGGCAGTTATAAAACCAGTTATAATACTGGTTATATTTGTTATGAGAAACATTGATTACAATATAATTTTCAAATGATTGCAGATCAAATCGTTGAAATTTCAGCATTCAAATGATCGACAATTTTATAGATCTTGCAACAGGAATGAATAATATTTTTATCTCCCATAATTTCTATTCCATTACTATTCCCCTACCCTAGTAGGGTAGAAGAATAATGAGTTAGTGTTTCTCTATTTCAACGGAAATATTCAGATCATTCCAACAGTTAATAGAGCCATCAATAGATTTTCATATCATGCAATATTTATTACCTGACAGATATTACAGGAGAATAAAACAGTTTTGCAATAGTAATAGATTCCTACTTCGACGCTCATAGATCACTTACAACCGAATCATAATCTGCAAGAGTGTTCTATGAACGTTTATATCTGAATTTCACTCCCTAGAACTTCATTTATTGCATAAAACATGAGACTCGTTTGAATAAATTTCTTTCTTCAAACGTTTTGTACGGTACTCAGACTTTGAATCTCATTCCGCGATACTATAATGTTATTGCTATCTGATGTTTCGATGTTACTACTTTCCGACAAAGTATTGGATTCAAATTGAATTGTTAAATGCAAATGCTGGATTTTAATTGAGTTATCAAGCCTTCTTTACAATCATGTTGTCTGTCGACTTGTTTTCATTGTTACTTCTGGAGTTTTTGATATGGGACCGTTCATTTACTATCATGAATGATATTTTCAGTGAAAGTAGAGTATTATGGGATTTATCTCCATGAATTATTTTAAAATCCTCATGGATAAGTTCACTGACAACCGAGACTTGCCAAATGGTTGGAAATCCTAAAGCAAATTGGTTTCAGGAATCCTAAAGAAAGTTCTTTGAAGCAGATCATATCAATTCATTCAACAAGTTCGTTTCATCTGCTAAAATTATTTGGACCATTTATGCTGAAATGTAATGTTTTCTCAAGAGAATGGAAAAATGTTTTACTGGACACATTATCGAAGAACTTCAACCATAAATAATTATGCTGTATCAAACTCAATAACAATACACATCACATCATGTTTCATGCAGGACTTTATTATTGAGATAATTCAATTGAATTAATGATTATTCACATCATTTGAACGTATTTATTATGGAAACTTGACTTGTCATTCCAAATACACAGTTTTCTTCTGAGAAGCTTAGCATATTCCAAGTTGAAACCAACCAATATCTCAACCAATCTCTCAAAAGACATCTTTCAATTTTTATGAATTATTGAAATTATCACATAGATTTGATACCTGACTATCTAGATTATTTTCATTCAGTTATAATAATTATAAATTATTAAATAATTTTTATGGAAACGTGACTTGTCAACCTCATTATTCAATTCACAATTCGTTATCTTAAAGTATCACAGGTGAAATATGAGCAAATATTTATCAAATAAGATAAAATATCTCCATCCAATCTCAAAATAATGAATTTTCTAAATTCTGGATGTTATTCACAGATTCAATCGAAAATTCAACTATTAAATTCTGAAACAGGAATTTGATTACTCAACTGAATCACACATTCTAAGAGGTTATAATCTAACCATAGTGGTCCTTATTGGACCATAACCTAAAAATCACTACACAACCTAAAAATAATACACACATGCTATAATAAATCCTGGACCTCATTATTCACAAGATTTAACACTAGAACTCAATACTTATAGAATAACAGTACACATTGAAAAGGTTAAGGCCAGAAAGATTACTAATAATTTGATAACTTATTCAAGCATTCCAATTTCAGAATATTAAATTTCTCGAACTCTGAACCTCATTATCCACAAATTGCATATAGAATTCTATGCCCAAAGTATCAAATTACACAAAGCACATTGAAGAGCTTAGTATAGATCTTTCAATAACATGATCACTAATTTATTAGATCAACCAATCACTAACATTGAAGGCCTAAATATATTTATCCGATCTCACAATATATTGAAAGTAAGTATATTTATTGAATTGTTTATTTAGTAGATATTAAAGAGATTGAAACAAGAGAAATTAACCTCTAATTAATCTTTTGATCATTTGATCGCTCAATTCATTCAATCATTTACAAATTTCAAGGTTAAAAAGTCTGCATTTCTCATATTCTGGGCCTCATTACTCAAAAAACTCAACCAGAATTCAATGCATTCTGTACTAAAAGATTGAAGAGGTTAAAACCAGAACAATAGATGTTACTATGAATCGGTTAATAATTTCATTGCTCTATTTATTCAATCACTCACAATGATTTGAGATTAAAAACTCTACATTTCTCAAATTCTGGGCCTCATTACTCACAAAATTCAACCAGAATCCAATTCCCACTGTATTAAATTACAGTACACACTTCAGTGGTTAAATTTAGAGTGGTTACTACAAACCCCTTGATCATTGAATCAAGATTTGAAGATAAATATCTTCATTTTTCAATTTCTGGACCTCATTACTCACAAATTCAACCAGAATTCAATCTATCTTTACTAAATTGCACAGTAGTAGATATCAAAGAGGTTAAAACCAGAGAGGTTAATATGAGTCAATTGATAATAATTATTTGATCACTTATTCATTACAAAAATTTAAGGTTAAAATATCTATATTTTCAAATTTTGTGCCTCATATCTCTCAAACTTCAACCAAAACTCAATACCTTTGGCAGGATTCTTGTCAGAAAACACCTGATTTAACGTTAGTAAACGTACGTACATCAATCAGCTGTTTTCTGACAATTTGAAAGAATCCTGCTATACTGTTGTGAATCTCCAATATAGATTCCTCTTACACCCCCAAAACTCAATGCCTATAGCAGGATTCTTGTCAGAAAACACCTGATTTAACGTTAGTAAACGAACGTACATCAATCAGCTGTTTTCTGACAATTTAAAAGAATCCTACTATACTGTTGTGAATCTGATTTCTCTTACACCCACACAGGCAGTTATCAATAAAGCAGCTGGGTTAGAATGCCAGCTAATATTGTAGGCTACTTACTTCCGGACCGAATTCAGCAACAAGGAACACTATCCACGTGATTTGTGGGACAAAAACTGGTGTGAAAATGGTGGTAACCAATAAGCTGCAGTTGTTTTCGAGACGTCGTCGTCGTTGAAGTGGCGTCGCGGCGTCGTCCGTCCACACACGCGTGCTATCCCGCGTACACTGGCCGGGCGAACGACAGCCATGCGATCGCAGCGCATTCGCGCGGATCGTAACGCAACTAAACCGTGTCTCTCTGCTTCTAATATGGGGGGTATAATACCCCCGTGAAGTTAGCATCATGCACAAAATATGAAAACTATTTCAATTGTGAAATAGTTTTCATATTTTGTGCATGATATGGTGGGGCTATTAAACTTCACGGGGGTGAATATAATAGGGAAGACGACCGCCAATATTGTTGAGACAAGTGGGGTTGCCTATCTTGCTCCTTCGTTTGATAAAAACAGTACTATACTTGAATAGATGTAACTGCATTGATTTATAATTCCTGATGTAACTACAATTTATTAACTACTTTTAACTTCTATTTATTAGCTGATGTAATTACAATCATTGTATTCCCTATAATACACGTGCTTCGCCGATACGGAAGTTGAATCTATACAAGTGGCTACTTATTGAAGAGACCGTATAATCACAGTGTGGACATTGTATGACACACTTTCTATTGGTTAGCTTAGACTACAGAGACTGTATAATCACAGTGTGGTCATTCGTGTGGAACGACTAGAAACGAAACAAAATACAACCTTCAGATTTTTTAATTTATATCATTTGAATTAATATCAGTTTATTTAGTAATGTCCATTATGCCTAGAATACTTGACTGATAAAGCTGAAATTTTGCACAAAGATTGTCTGTATACCAAGGAGTGTCATAGGCCTATTCACATATTTCAAGGATAATTTTAAGGATTTGAAATTCAGCTCTAAGCATTGATAAGGTAATGTTAAGATCAAATTCATATGATTTTTATTCAAACTTATTAGAAGCTTTGTGATATTAATACCATAATAAGGTATCTTTAATATGATAATTCTTTTATTGCCAAAAAATAATATGGTATTATATTGTGATCTAGGATGATAAAACCATAGATCCGCCCCAATCCATCAAAACTGTATCCCAAATTTTCCATCAGTAACTTCATATTTAACTTGGACAAAAATATTTACATCTATCGAATAGGCCTTATAATGTAAATTTTCCGGGTTCTATATCAAAGTTAAAATGCAAAAATAATACAGCGGGTTTTGAGTTTTAAGTTATATATCTTTAAAAGTCCCTCCAACAACATGTATTCTGTGATTAGATATTTTACACAAAAATCCTTAACCTCAACGGCATTTCTGAGACCCCGTAGCGAAGCACGGGTTACCTGCTAGTATGAATATAAGTGTATATAAATTTCCTAGTGTATTATATTGACTGTTTTTTTGGAATACAGTCAAGCTCAGGCAGCTGTTCAATTCAACTTTTATTGGATGGAACTTGATGCCAATTTTTATCGAGTTCAAACTCCTCTAGTAACACATACAACAGGTATGTGTTACACATACATTGTATACATATACATTGTATACTAGTATACAATGCAACAGGAAATTCTTCCATAGTACTAGAACAATTTGGTGAGAAGTTCAGTTTTATTATGTTGCACAAACAGACCACAACAACTAAAAACAAGCTTCATGAATACATATTTTTTCAGCAATATGAGTTGCTTTCCGCCCTCTGCTATAGTTGAAAAAACACGCCAGTTGCTAACAGGTACTTCCTGTGTTCTTCCGGTGTTCTATCTCTCTCTAACAATATACATAACCGCTATTCCCTCTCTCTCTCTCTTTTCTTTTTACTTCTTTTCTCTCTGTTTCCAGTTCCCTTCATCATCACCCACTTGTTGCTCATTATTAGCTTATTATATACCACAATTCTCTGATCTTTATTATTCATAGCTTGAAACAAATAGATTCGGTTTTTATTCAAATTTATTTCATTCAAAGTATACAAACAATATTAGAGTCAGTAATAGAACGTGATAGCTGTCAATTAAAACGTTCTAAGACTTAATCGGCAGATTTCACGAGAGCCAATTGTGTTTAATCGCCGTAAATTGACGGCATTTGAAGGAGCTTAATATGGGTCTCGTTTCGTTGGGTCTGTTGGATGACGTCATTTTACGGCGCTTGAGTTTAATATGTTTTGTGAAATTAGCCATTGTTGATAGAATGTGATGACCACTGTTGATTTTCAAGTTACATGACACGTCTTATTTACTGCATTATACAGGGTGTTTCTTAAATAGACCGACAAACTTCGTGAGCGGAGTTGAGAAAAAGTTATTTAGGAAAAAGTTACAGTAAACATGGGTACTAAAATGCTTTGTTCACCCCCTAGTCACCATTTTGTTTTTTTCACTTTTTATTTTTTCTTTTAATAGAAAGTGCCATAACCAGATATAATCATTGAAAGGGATTTTCTTATACATTTATTTTCCATTTTAGTTCGTCTGTTATCGTGTCTAGGTCTGACCACTTATTGTTCAAAACATAACATGAAACCCTCTCAATATTTAACAAATATAAAACATGGAAAAATAACAATATTTCAGAAATTCATTCTAGTTATTCAATAGTAAGGTCTTAATTTTTTTATTCCCAACTTGTTCGATTCAATGAGGATTGGTCTGATTAAGTGAAGAAGGACACTTTTCTCTTCTACTCAATATTGTTTAATTAGAATCCTTCAACCTTGAACCATCAATTTCAATATAATTTGAATAAAGTTATAATAATTGAATCATCTATTTTTCATCCTTCCTCATTCCTTCTTTCATTATTCATGTTAATTTGTTTGTATTTTGTATTTGTAGACTATTCTTTCTAGTCGATTTGTCACTCAAAAATATCGATAACAACTATCAACTCTCAAATCGATTATCAACTGTATAAATACCATAATTATGAGTAATATAATGGCTAATATTACTCTTTATTTCATTTTTGCATAGAGCTCTTTCAATAATTCCGCCAGGAAAAAAGATAATGTTCAACTATCAAGTAGCAGCTTGATAATTTTGCAAAAATGTTATTCGAGGGAAAACGTTCATTTAAAAGTTCAATATTAGGTCAACAGTATTCACAGGAGAATTTGTACTGGACATTTGCCAAAATCTTGAGACAAGAGAAGCAATCTTCTACAATGCTAAATTGACAGAGGACACTTTGGGACAACTGGGACAGTGTGGCATGGCTCTTTGTTCCAGCTTTCTTGTTGATCTTATTTGCTTCTGAGAGTAAAGCTCTTGTCATTTCTCCGGAAAGCAAATAATTACTTTGTTCTGTTCAATATTTACACAATGTTTCGAATTACTAAACTTCTGGAAGATATTATTTCAAAATATCTTCACATGAAGTACCAAGTCCAGGAATATACCAGACTAGAGGAGTAAACGAGAACAAATAAAAACAAAACAAGAGCTTGTTCCAGTAAACGGAGACGAGACTAATGGATTACCACATTTACAATTTATAAAACTCTTAAATTGTGTGAGAGTTTATTCACTAGAAAGCAGTAATGTCAATATTGTACTGTATAGTGGATAAATTATCATACACTTTCAACATTATAAAAAGTTGTGATAATTCAATTTTACGGTGATTTATTGTAAACCAGGTTCCAAGAAAAAATGATCCAACTTTACTAGAGAATGAAATTTTGTATTACGCCACCTCTTTGTCGATTGCACAAAGTTCAATAATAGATTTTTGTAAATCTCTGAATCTTTTATCTATTATGATATCTAGAATCTTTGATGATATAAATCGGCTGTTATAAGCAACGAGTTGATGAACGCATCCATAATGTTGCCGTGACTTATTTAGAGTAATAAAAAAAAAATTCTTAGATTATGATATCTAAAATTATTCATCAATGATGATTGATGAATGAATCATGTACTGTATAATCTAACTAATATGCATGGATACATGAATTATACATTATAATTATTATACATGTATTCATGTATAATCTGAATGAATCAGCTAGGATCTATTCATGAATCATGAATAATCATGTCAGCTCTTATCAGACAGTGAGTTCACAGATGCATCCACTTATGTTGCCATGAGTTATTTAGAGTAATTCAAAAATTATTAGTGGAGTGACCTAAATTGGTAGATCACAAGTTTATCAATTCATTGCAGTTTTACAAGCAATTTTCCACTTCAGTGTGAAAATCTCACGTTACATACTGCGCCCGGTTACACAAAAGTAGATGAAAGTTTATCTTTTATCAGCCCACTAATAAGAATGAACATTGGTAATTGAAGATTTGATCTCAATGGACCTTTGTAATAATACTTAGATCAATGTTAGTGTTAATCAGTATACCTCACCGTTGTGAGTCGTAGATCACGAATCATAGATTGCAATACAAACAGCAATTATCAACACCAGTGAACAATTAGGATCAGCTGTCATTCGCCAACTATCCATTGTTACAATATATAGTCGAAGCTTAATCACACTTTACAACGAATAGTATAACTATGTATAGCAGTTAGGTAACCTAGATTGGTAGTTACAGAGTGATAAATACAGACACTATTGTAACCTCAGAGTGGTGCTTGCGGTCTAAATAATCAAACACTGATCGTGGTCAAAATAAACAACCACTAATTATGGTCTGTTGTTTCTTGCTCAAGGAAAGTATAAACAGATTCATTTAATTTGACGCTTGGCATTGGATAGATAGAGAGATATTATTTCTTGACGTTGCTGATGACCGTAGAGTACGATGGCAAAGAAATAATATCTCTCCATATTATATGTATCTAATGCCAAGCGTCAAATTAAATGAATCTGATTATAAGTTTCACTGATACTTCTTATGTAATAAAAAAATTGAATATGAATATGAGAACACAATCATGCACTGTTTGTACATTATCAACATGGCTGCACCATAGTATATGGAATCTTATACAATTTGTATTGAAAATAAAACTGTAATGAGTTAATTCATTGTTAGTGAAGGATTCTTTACCAAATGAACCAGATATACAGCATCAATATCATACACTACATCTAGAACAGTAAATCATCAAACCTCGTTTTGCTAGAGGGTTAGACGTATAGCAGGATCGTTCTAACTTGTCAGAGAACATATGTTTCGACGAGCAATATCACAATACTTAACCTACAAATGCTGAATCTCGCAGATTATTGAAAAGGTCTTTTAAAAAGTTATTCCTTGAAAGGTCTTCTTAAAAATGGTCTTTTAAAGACTTTAAAGGTCTTCAAGACTTTTAAGCCTTTTGATTATTGTGTCAAAATCACTGTTTACTTATTACCGAAACAGCTAAAAAGTTGAAATGATCCTGCTATAGTACAACTCAAAAAGAAAATTTCCTGTAAAATCTTTCAATAAACCATTTATTTTGCGAGAAGCACATTAGTCACAGGTCCTATAATTATATAAAAATGTATACTCTTGTCATTCAACTCAACTCTCTGAGCTTGAATAGGATTTTCTCTGAATGTCTGTTTCGCAGCGAGTGAGACTCTACCCCGTATTGATTTTTCCAATCACAAAATGTGTGCTTTTTATAACAAAAGGTCGCAATTGAGTGAGTAAGGTCAGTGGTGGAAATGGCGTCTATCGATCAGAAAAGCGATGAGAAATAGAGCTGCTTGATAATTTATAAGGCACAACAGTAAAATGCTATTTCTGGCCTGTGCATTTCCCGCTGTTGTGCATTGCACGACACCTAGCGGCCAAATTTTGCAACTTGAAGGGTTGTAGAAGGGCTTGCGTTTGGCGGCTGATTCGAAAAACTACACACCGAAGTTTTTAGCGATTCCCATTCTCTAATTTCGTATAGTGCGTTCACTTTGTAAAGGCACCTGAACTGACAATAAATTTATTGTCTCATTGAGCTTTCTTCAATGATGAAAGAGTATAAGAATTCAACTACTTAGTTCAGTTTGTCATTAATGTTTCCTCTATTGATTATTGTGCATCATCATTATCGTCATACGCCTGTCATCATGAGATTATGCTAATGGCATATGCATTCATTCATCAAGCACTTCTCAACCAGACTACGTCAAAATTTAGCATGCGTTAAAACATGCATCAGTTGGAACTGGCAGTACGCTAAGAACGGTTTTTGAATACATAGATTGATTGAATCTTCTTTATTCAACAAAATGTATGTATTGTCCATAAATATTGTTATTATACCTAGCTGAGAAAAAGTTTGTTCTGAG
Source organism: Laodelphax striatellus (assembly GCA_017141395.1). NCBI lineage: Eukaryota > Metazoa > Arthropoda > Insecta > Hemiptera > Delphacidae > Laodelphax > Laodelphax striatellus. The sequence goes on along the minus strand of CM029536.1, from coordinate 1,153,730 downwards.
TCATTCAGTTTTATAATATTATTCTCCCAAAGATACGCCCAATATTCTCGTTTTTCTAGTGATTTTGTGCGTTTTCTCAGCTTTTTAGAGAACTAACTGGCAGAAAATGTTGGAATGTGGTACTTGGGTTCGTTTAAGGTCTAAAAATAATCTGATGAAAAATGTTTGAGAGTCTCCCAAAACTACGCCAGAAATCGACGTTTTTGCAGTTTTCCTTGCGTTTTCAATGAGTTTTTGCAGATTTTTGAACAACGACTGAACTAAGAACGTTTAAACCTTATACACAGGTTCAGCTGAGGTATAGGAAGAATTGAATTGAAGTATTTTAGAATCATATTATTGGACAGTATTCAAGACCTATTCTGAAAATTATTTTACCTGATTTTTCTAGATATGACCTTAATTCCCCTTGTTTTGACAATATTCAGGACCTCTTCTGGAAATTATTTTGCATGATTTTTTAGGTATGACCTAAATATTCTACTCATCTTAATTTGACACTACTCAGGACCTCTTCTAGAAATTATTTTGCCTGATTTTTCCAGATATGACCTATAAATATTCGATTCCCCTAGTTTTGACACTATGCAGGACGTCTTCTGAAAAGGGGTCACGCGAATCTAGGTCAGTAGCTCAATTATCAACGACCGGCTAGATAAATTTTCTCAAAACTTCAGCTCTCTGTCTGTCATGTCCAATTATAATTCAGACTTTTCATGGTTGGGAAAGCGTGATTCAGACTTTTCTCAGTCGGAAAAGCGTGGTGGTTGGGAAAACGGCGCCGCGGGAAAATCGATTGACTGACCGGGGATTGACCCCGTGTGTGCCAAGCCCAAACCAGTACTCTATTGATTCGCGTGCGAGAGAGAGAGCGACTGACTGCAACGCTCAGCTGGCCTTCTAGTTCCCGTTTCCGCCACCAGACACCGCTAGTAAGCGCCAGCCGCCATTCAGGCAAAATGTCGGACGTTTTCGTCGCGGAAAAACATCCAGGTGAGTTTTCCAACCCCAATTTTCCAACACTTGCCCCTCAAATCTATCATCACCAGCCTTTGTAACCGCTCAAGTGTGTGTCGAGTCACCCTGTGTACAAACACCCCTTCCCACCTACTATATATACAGAACATGACAGTTAACCTTGGATCCTTCAACATCAAACGTGTGCGCAATTTGTAAGACCGCAGCATTAGATACAGGTATACTGTCATTATTGTCAATGCATTGACAATATTCAATGTTATCTTATCGGGATCTTCTTTATCATCACATATATAGAAATAATGTTTTTCGAATATAATGATCTACTTCGATCAGAGTTTTAGTGTAGTTGTACTATAAATCAATCTCAAACTAGATACCGGTAGTCTGTTGAAAATTAATACATTTTTGTTGAGTCTGTACCATTGTTTATGTTGTTTTTTTAGTGTGATGCACAAGAAAACTGGTATATTGCCATTTGTTTTTGTTAACATCGACTCTATGTTGAGAAGTCACTGCATCTTCTGAATGTATATCTTAATATGCATATCAAATAATTATGTAGTTTATGGTGAATTGCCCACATAAATATTGGTATTGTTTTTGTTACCATCGAGTCTATGTTGAGAAGTCACTGCATCCTTTGAATGTATAATTATCTTGATATGCATCTCAAATAGTTTATGGTGTGAATTGGAGGCCCATATACACCATTTTTGTAGCTACTTCGAACCAAACTATAGGTTGAACTTCGTTTAAACTATGGCAGCCTTGGTTTAAAACTTCAATCTAGAATAGTTACAGTATTTACCAAGTAGTATTGGTTCAAGAGTATGCAAAATAGTTGGAACGACTTTTTAAACTTGGTTATAACTGCAGTTAAATTGGTTTGAATCTGTATCTACAGTATTTTTTCAGTATCTCTCAACCAAATAATGATAGCAATAGATCAAGAATAAGCAAAATGATTTGAAAATTAAGGATTTTAGGATTGGACAATAACATTAGGCCCATTATTTGTCTTTCTGTTGAATTTCAATTGATAATATACAAAAATTCGAGATTTGTCAAGGAAACCAGATAATATTTGAGCTCATTTTAATGATGTTATTATCAGTGATAGTGGATTGAGGTACCATTAATGATCAATTCTTGCTGTTTTTCAACTATATTCATAATGTACATTCCCACATTGATCAATAATAATTATGAATCAGATTTTTACATTTGGTTCAATTTTTAGGTTAGCCTAACATGAATATTGTTCTAATCAATTCCTTTTAAATAGGATACCAGCTTCAACAGAGCTTTATATTCTTGATTTATTCCAATGCTGATTGAATTCATTTTCTCCTCCCCAAATAAGTCTAGTTTTAAATGCAGCACATTATGAGAATCAATAAACACCCTCGCGTCTAGAATATTCCACTGCGGTCCTAAAGTTTTGGGGGTAGTAATCACCCCATTGCAGTATGTCAACAGGAAAGAATCTAACCTCAAAACTTTTTCTTATAGCTTTGTAAGTAAGCTAGCTTATAGATAGTCACTAGCTTATAATATTATTGTATCAACAAAAGAACGTGAACTATTCATTTCATGTAATATTTAATTCATTGAATCAAATTATTTTCACTTAATATTTTATTCATTTACTCTGATATTGAGGTGATTGAATTGAATTAGTTTTAGTTATTGTATTTATGACTTTATAACCCCTTCTAGATCAACGTCATAGAGTTGCTTTACCTTTGTTTGATTATTATTAGATCATGCATAGTAACAAACTAAGAGTACAAAATCCTTTTTTCCTCAATTTTAAATGTAGCCTAAAACTGAGGCTACTCTGAGGTTGCCCAATGTTCAGTTTATTGTGTTTGTGTTGTTGTATGTAGTTGTTCGCATTCGTTTAGTAAACATCATTGTCAATCAATATTGCAATTGCTAATCATCAATGAGTTAGGCCTGTTTGAAAATTATAATTTCCACCATAAGATTATAACTATATTTTCTCATTAAAATGTTATCATGTAATCAATCGTAAGCTTTATTAGGCTAGGCGTACACCGGTTAGTCAAGACAAGACGAGATTAGTCACGTTTAGTCACAGTACTTCACACACCGATTAGTCATTGCATCGGTGTGCTGCTTCATAAAACATGCATTTACATGCTTATATACGGGAAAAGTATAGACGGAAAGTTAATGGCAGCCAGTACTTGCCTCTTCAACTTTACCGCTAACTTTCCCTGTCTCATGGGGTACTTTCCACTCCAGCGGAAAGTAATCAATGGCGGCCAGTGAAAACTTACGTGTTTGATTTTACTTGCCCCTTCACGGAAAGTAGCGGGTCACCAGTACTGGCCGCAAGTAACTTACCGTCTCTACTTCCCCCGTCTATAAGCTGCTTAATGAATATTTCTGAGATGAAATCTGAATTATTCTCCGTATTCTCGCATGCAGTTTCGTTGATAATCCTTGTTCAGAATCACTTTGGTAGAGATGTAGTTATGAATGGAAAGGCGTTCAAGCACCGACAGAGTTCTGATTTTATTGAGTAATAACTCTAGACAGTTCCTCACCAACCACTATCCCTCATCCTAATATTTAATAGCCTGCATGACGTCACTCGCATCTTCACAAATTCCCTCTCTCATACATTTCGTCATCCCTCATTCATAAAGTACACTCAGCTAATGGCTACATAGACAAAGTTCCTCATTTTATTCTTCATCGATATTCTATTTGAATTGGAGTTTACTTTTTGTAGTGGTATCGCAGATATTGATAAGGCTAGGCGTACACCGGTTAGTCAAGACAAGACAAGACGAGATTAGTCACGTTTAGTCACAGTAATTCACATAGTTGCTTATGAGGCAGCACACACCGATGCAATGACTAATCGGTGTGTGTTTCTTCATGAGCAACTATGTGAAGTACTGTGACTAAATGTAACCAATCTTGTTTTGTCTTGACTAACCGTTGTACGCCTAGCCTAAGATTCAATTAAATCATGAGACTTGATGTATTCTCACCCACTAATGCAAATTTCCGATAGAGTTTCTTATACAATTTAATATAATAGACCTTTAAATCCGGTTAGATTTTTCCGACGGTAATACCCACATGATCCCAAGGCTTGTGCGTGAATAATGAGAAGTTAGATTATGAGAGATGAATTATTCAACTTCTGCTTTTGTGCTGCTGGGATCAACGGCTTAACGTGTCCTCCGAAACACGGGAGTAGCCTGAGAAAAATATCTTGAATCATTTGATAGGGAATGAAAAGTCTTCACATGTTCCAAAAATCCGCACGACTATACATTATAGTTATATTTTATCATAGTTTTCATTTTTACATTGAAATTGATATAGTCTAAAATATCTATGATCTGAAAATCGAACGAAATTAAACTTTTTTCAACTTGAGAGGATCAAACATGTTTAATTAACTTGGAAGTTTTTCAAATTTCGAAATTTTATTATTATAAACCTTATTTTATTATAGAGACCTCAAATCTTATTTAAGGGATGAAGTTCTCTCCTTTATTGAATTGAATGTCAATTTTGTTCTTCTAACCAGAATTGGTGAATAACCCTTTTTATATCTTCATCTAAATGAGAAAAGAAATGGGACATGGTATGTCACCCGGTACATACAGCCATCTGGCGACAGAATAAGAAAGTACGTTCATTCCGCTTCGTCGACCAATCAGGAGAGAGCAGGCGGAGCTTGAAAGCAGGCGTGGTCGGAGTATGTTACTCACCCAGTATGAGGTGCCATCTAGCGGCGAAAAAGTGAACTACGTTCATTTTATATCAGGAGAGAGTAGGCAAAGCTTGAAGGTGTGGCTGGAGGCGTGGTCCTAATTTTTAGCTTGTTTGTGATTGGTCTGTTGTTCTCATTTTTTGTTCTTATCTGTTATTGTATAATCATCATTGAAACATTGAACATCATTCTCTAATACCAGAACCATTACAATTTATCGTTTTCTGTTTTGTTTACTGTTCGCCAGCAATCAAACTAATGTTTTGCTAGTAATGTCAAATAATGACAAAAAATTAAGATTCTTCCTATTTCTATGTCCTAATTGTTAGTACATTTCAAATTGTTTTGTCTTTGAATTGCTTGTAAGGCAATAAAATTTAATTTGAATTGATCCCATCTTTTACACTAATTGTACTGAGCTTAAAATTTGTACGAAATTGAAACTTATTTGTCTAGCCGTTCTCGAAAATCGATGAAGAATAAACTAGTGCCATTTTTAATTTACAAATCAATCAGGATAATTCCTCAATCAAGTCGGATTGGCTAAGACACACAACAATGGAAATTATTATGACATGAAACTCATGGAAGTGGACCTGTTCAGTCTATTTGTAACATTTTCTGTGAATTTCCAATTGTTTATAAAGTTGTAGAAGCAACTTCCCTCATCGAACTTTCAATTTCAAGTAAAACAATTTTTCAGCTCACGTATTGTCATATCCCTATGGTCACCATGGTTAACATGTTTTCTCTAATGTATTATGTTATTCAGTCATCATTATACTCAGTTCAAGATAAATTGTTCTATTAATAATTCAATAAAACCTTGAATCATATTGTAAAGATATATTACGTATCATTATTGTTTCTAATTTCAACACAATAATCATGAGGTTCGATGGAAGTTCCAATGTTCTCATTAGATGTGATTTCTCATGAGATTTACTACATCAATTAGGTCCCAGCCTCACGTGAAATTGAAATTGATCCACCGCGCTAACATAATAATCATGCATAGTACCCGTCGATTACATAATTAGCGGGATAGTCCAGCCTACAGAGACTGTATAATCACTGTGCGGCCATTCAATATTTTGAATTACGTTATATGGGGTCTCGGGCTAACTTGAACCCACTCACTCACTTATCAAACTTTCTTCCAGAGGAAGTACATTAAAAATCACTTCACTAACATCAAAAGTAATTTCTGTACTATTCTATTGGTGTGAATACTTGCACTTTGGAGCCAAGTCTACATACGAGAAACACGTAGAAACCTCGTAGAAACACGCAGAACAACTGATAAAACTATTAAGCATAATATATAATATTATTATTACTTTTATAAATTTAATACAGAAATATTTTAATTTCAAGTTAATCTTGTCGCACACTGCTCTATTATCAGGACGCCACTGGATCAATATTATCAGTGAAAAAGTCTCATAATATGAACATGAGTACATAACCTCTAGAACCTGTAATCCAAATTTTTGGTTCAAGTAGTTTTGGGCTATGTCTGTTATTTCTTCCCACATATTGTGCAGTATATAATTGTCAACAAATAAATAAATAGATGAATATGAATTTGATGAATGTATTGAAGACATCTGCAGACTAATACTGACTACAATCTATTACTAATGTTGATATTTTTTTACAATAAAATAAATTATTTCAATTTTGAGCTGCTCATTTTATTCATTTTGAAAGGTATGTGTTCATCTTTATTTCTGATTTCAATCTCACTTTTGCTAGAAAGCTGTGAAGAAATCTAAAGTGTGACATGCAATGTCCACTCTGTTGCTATACAATCTCTGTAACATGAACCAAATAATTTCCTAAACTCCCCTCAAAAGTTGAGTTCAATCACTGAACACTAATGAACTTCCAGTAAGTAGGTCTACAAGTTGGAAAGGTGTAAGGGTGTAAAGTAGCAAGCTTAACTGAAACTTTCTGGATTGAACTGGATTGATAGCAACTCAATCAAGGGTTGAAAGGTTGAACGAGCTGAATAGAAATGGTCACAAAATGATTCATTCCATTCTCCACAAGTCAATTGAAAGAAGATTACAGTGATTTATTATTTTAAATCTATTTTTAATAATGTAGGGAATCAGCGAATACCCTGAAATGCTCTTCTATTATTTAAAATTGGGGGTTTCCTCTAAAGCATGAACATAAATGATGAATAAGATGATGATAATGATGATGAATGAACAATGATTGATGATTTTCACCATATTGATAACTTGATTATCTCATAACAACTGCGTAGTCACTTACCTCTATAATAATAATTGTGAGGCTGAGAAAGGTTGAATTGTCTACAGCTTTGATAGCAGAAAAGGCGATGGAAAAATATTTTTTCCACTTACCTGAAAGAAGGAAAAGTTTAAATAAATATTAGGATGTTCACTAATCATATTTAGGATATTAGCTGATCACATATTTTTAATTAGCATTGCACTGATCCTTGATCAAAGTTGATCTTGCACGGTGCAACCGAAGAAGAAGAAGAAGAAGAAGAAGAAGAAGAAGAAGAAGAAGAAGAAGAAGAAGAAGAAGAAGAAGAAGAAGAAGAAGAAGAAGAAGAAGAAGAAGAAGAAGAAGAAGAAGAAGAAGAAGAAGAAGAAGAAGAAGAAGAAGAAGAAGAAGAAGAAGAAGAAGAAGAAGAAGAAGAAGAAGAAGAAGAAGAAGAAGAAGAAGAAGAAAGAAGAAGAAGAGGAGAAGAGGAGAAGAAGAAGAAGAAGAAGAAGAAGAAGAAGAGAAAGGAGGAGGAGGAGGAGGAGGAGGAGGAGGAGGAGGAGGAGGAGGAGGAGGAGGAGGAAAATGAGGTCTTGATGAAGAAGATTAAGTGAGGAAGAACAAAGCAATCATGATGATGATGATGATGTTGATAAGAAGGTCGAGTGGATGGAAATAAGTTGAATCGGGAGTATGACCACCACCCCCGCCTTATTATTATTAGCAGAAGACATTTTTGGGTTGCTTGTCTGAAACCCACTCCCCGAACCTGAAACCGGGTTTCGCGGCATTGGGGTGTTCAAGGGGGAGAAGGTGGGGTCTAACCGGGGGGATCTAACGTCGAGTAGAGGGGTGTCTAACCAGTGGGAGGGGGGATGATGACCTGAAGGGGGGGCAGAGCCCACGTGGGGAAATATTCAACGCAGCCGATTCCCGAGTACAGCATTGTAGTATTGATCACAGCAGCGCCAGAGTCAGCCCTGCTGCTGTGCAGTAGAAGCAAGCCAGTGCTGCCAACTCTTTACCCCCTCCCCCCGCCCTTCAAAAGGGGGTCATGGGGTACAAGACCCCCCCCCACAGGGGTGAAAAGGAGGGGTTAGGTCAGAAAGCACGAGAGATTTCTTCGCGGTGGCATATGACCTTCGTTTAGGCCGTTCTCATTCACTTCGAGAGGGTACTTTTGGTGAAGGCTTTCCTCTTTTTCTAGTTTTTGTTCATCTCTCTCTCTCTCTCTCTAAAAGCTCTTCTCTCTCTCTTTTGGTGGTCTATTTATCTCTCTCTATCATCCAGCGACCTTCTGGTAGACTTCATGTTAACCATGAGAAAGATGTGTTGGAGAGTTGATCTAGTTTAAAACATGGAAATGGTATGGCCTTGATGATTACTTGAAATAGATAATTGCTATTTATAGCTGATCGATTGATTCAAAATGGAGGTGCCTCCTTGATAAAGGTGCTAGATTCTCGCTAGCCTCTTAACCATAAGAAAGATAATGTGCTGAAGTGTTGGTCAAATTTGTACCTTGGGATAGTGTTGCCTTGATTTACAGTATTTGAGATAGATACAGCCTAATCAGTAATCAAAGTCGAGTCAAAGCTTTAAAATTTTCAGCTTGATTTTTTACCTGTTCCTGTCAATCATTTGAAAGATTAATGAGTTGGTCCAAGTTAATTCAGACATTCGTCTCTCATTTCATCCTTCCCATTCACTAACTACAGGCTAAGAGCTTATGTAAGCATCATCACAGAAAAACACAAAAACAGGTTCATCTATAGTGAATTATCATTCTGATTTTGTAAGATTCAATAACGTTCTAAGCATGTCGGTGTTCCCATTCTTATTATTATACGAATGGAAAGTGAGTTGAGTTATGAACTGAAAAAAATAATGTCTGAGCCTAGATAACAACACCAAACTATCCATTTCATATTACCACAAAATCTTGTTAGTGGTGTCACGAATGCATATACATTTCAAACTGCATGCCACAAGTGCTCTTGAAGCCTTATCAGCTGCTTTGGGCCTGTTCAGGATTTGTGAAGCAGTGAAAATGCTTGTGAGAATATTAACATATTTATCATCAGCATCTGAAGTGGAAAACAAACAATGGAAGAGTTGAAAGAATCAATTTGAGTTTATTGCAAACGATGGGAATGGTAGCCGAAGATGATTAGAATCATACATGATAAAGAATTAACTTATATGCGATTATTCCATAATTTATTGATTATCGAATAATGTCAACTTGTGCATCATCCCAATTCCTCGCTGATAAGTAATTCATATTAATCGATTTTGCTAAACCTCAACAAGAAGAATTGTGAGAATATCATATACAATCATATAAAATAATTTTATTACTGCATCACAAATGCGATTATTTATGTACTTTTCAAAACAGAATAACGAGAATGCAGATAATTTTCTAATGAACATTTCAAAAATTAACTCTCATTGATGTAACACGATCTCTACCATGAAGTTAACATAGGCCTAACTGCCAAAGGATCTTCTATAGAAAAACTCAATTTTTTGCAGAACAAGAACTATAAGATCGTTGAGTTATTCCGTTCTGAAAAGTGAGAAAATTAATGGATGTTTAAAATGTTTCTAGAAGAATTCCTACTTTAATATGGGAACGAAGCTGACAAATAAATAAAAAATAAATAATCCAGTGTTGCATTTGTTAAATTGATATGAGATCCAACAACACTAGCTTATGTAAATTTATCAACTTTGATGAGATGTACATATCTGATGACCGTAGGTATCGAATCAGTTGAATAGATTATTTATCATTATTTTTAGCATAAATAGATGTGAAAACATAGATATTCAAAATATGTATGCCATGGAAATCCACACATGAAATCATCCACTGAATGTATGAATAATAGCCATCAATTGGAAATTCATAAACTGGTATTCGTCTATGTGTACATGATATTAAACAATGTAAATGAATGTAAAATAATTAATAGATACGTGAATCCATAAAATTACTCGTTATGAAGAGATAATATGACCGCTAAATGGGGAAATTATTCTAATAATTACAGAACAATAATTATTGTGAATTGTGTGAAACTAATATCTCTCTGATGTTTGTATGAAATTGACCTATATGAATGAACGTAATTCAACTGGAATAAATATATGCAGATTTTCAAATCTATCAACCCTATACGTCAAGCTCAGAGGCAGCCACTGAAAGGAATACAATTATTGTCATGTTAACTGATAAACATGTACGCCAAGGGAATTACGTCACGAGAGGTGGCCTTTGAATAAAGAAATAATTGTCATGATTGTTACGTGAGGTGGGGTGTTAGAAGGGGGTGGTGGAGAGTAGCTCCCCCACCCCGGCGCTAGGGTGGTTGTGAGGTTGGTAGCACTGAGTTCAGCTCCACCCCCCCCCTCCCTCCCACTCACGTTCAGTCGGTGAGCGGTCAGACGTTGAGACGTCCGTGAGTCGGTGAGGTGGTCGCGTGATGGGATTAGACATTCTTGTGAATTAAGTGACATCCGAACGACGACGCAGTCATGCCGAAACACAAACCAACCCCCGTTGAAGACCTCGTGATTCCACCGCAAGACACCAAGATCTGCGGCACAATATGCATGTGTCAGATGACGGCAGTGCTGAGCAGTGTAGCCCTGGTCTACTTGACTGTGGCCATCTACATGCCTAGTTTGCGTGCCTTCAAATCGGGCATCACCGAGACGCCGGTGATGTGTACGACGACTCGTGCCGTCAACAAAGACAACTGCGACTGGGGCTCGTGCGGCGAGTGGTGTCTCAGCAAAACATCGGGCGCCTGCATCCAGATCTACGTCAATCTACGAAACAACGGCAGCAGTGTGCTGCTAGCCAACTGCACCAACAGTGCTAACAAGACTTGTTACGGTATCGACCAGGAAAACGCGAAAAAGTCCCGGTGCATTGCCGACGAGTGCCGCAATTTAACGGGTACCTTCAACTGTACCCAAGGTATGTGTATTAATATCACCGACGCGTTCGAGTGTGTTTTCAAAGACACAGATCCACCTTTAAAGTGTTCGGGTCGCCGCGGGAAGATAAACTGTATCGACATAGACGGGCTGCAAAACTGTAACCGAGGTACTTGTGAGAAAATACGTACACCTTACAACTGTGACCGACGCTGTGTGGATATACCAACCCGCAACAAAAACACAATACTATTGAGTGGGGATAGAGTGTATTTGTCGCAGTGTCAACGCGCAATGGTGATGGGGACAGAACAGGAGGTGTGGAACGAAAGTGACGATAATATTCTCATGGCTAGTTGTTACACGATTGAGAATACGTCGCTCGGTGTGCAGGCTACGGATTGTATCAACGGAACGTTGTTGGATAAGAGTGTGTTAAGTGATCTAACCAACTTCACGTATCTCAGCTACCTCAGTGTGACCAACACACGGATGTTGGACGAGAAACGTAAGGTGGCACCACCTGAGATGGATCTCCTCATCTCTAACGAATCGCGGCTCTTGATTAACTTGGAAGGATGTGTGAATACACTGCGTGACGAATGCAAGGAGTTCCTCAGGGAATACGGGAAAGACGGCACCGATCACAATGCCCGTGCTCGCTTCCCGTGCTTTTTCGCGGTTGACAACACCGACGTGGTAGTGGCCAGATTCAATCTAGACGCCACCTATCGCGAGTTCATAGTTGCCTCGCTAGTGCCTTCCATTCTGTTCATAGTCAGCTGTCTGACTCTGATCTTGTGTCAGAAGACGGTGGAGGTGGGCGATGATGCCAAAATGCGCTTCAAGAAGAAAGGCGCCCGGAAAGCGTCGGACAAAGACAACGGTCTGGGAGACGCCGGCGGGGGAGACTCCGCTATGGCACTCTGAGATCCGTCACGTAAGATATCACATATCTATCAAAATTATAAATCTCAATAAATAAGATTCGAATGTATTACAACGGAAAAACTCGTTCACAAAATAGATAAACTATAACGTTTATATTCAGTTACATATACTCAACAATATACATCAAATACATAAATACAAAGTCTTCTAAATCATCATTTTATATGAAAAGTATTACATCTGAATTTAAAAATTGAATGACCACTATATAAAATATGTGTCGGGATGCCACTATTCTTCTTTTATTCAAGTTTCAAATCATGCTAAATTTATTAGTTACAAATCTATAGATACTATATACTATAGTTAACTATAGATACTATATACTATAGTTACAAATCTATTAGATACTATATGAAAATGAAATAAAAATGCCTTTATTTAAATCTTTGAAACAAAACATTCAAGATGAAGAATTGTATTGTATTCTTATAATAAAACAAAACCATATTAAGACAATCATCACATAGGCATTACCTTCTGGCATAACTTATATAAGTAATCACATCAGTCAACTTATCGAAATTAGAAATCTGTATGAATAAGGTACAAAATTTCTTGAAACTTACTAGTATAAGCTCGTTCCAAAATAGATAAACTACAAAGTTTATAAGTTAATAATCATAGATTCATTGAAGTAGTTCAAGATTTGAAATATCTATGTTCTCAATACGATTATAATTTTTTACAGTAGGCTATATGAGCTCGTTCACAAAGTAGGTAAACTAGTCACAGATTCATTAAAGTAGGCATAGTTCAAAATTTGAAATATTTATCTTTTCAATAAAATCAAAGTTGTTGAAAGTTGAACGTAAAGCTACACTTTGAAGTGAAAAATAGGCTACTCATTTTTTGTTCAATTGTTTTGTGCTAGTATTGCACTTTTCAGGGAGTTTGTTGACATGGAGTAAATTGTTTAAAATTATGGCAATGTATAGCCCAAAAATTACTTGAATAACAGCGTCTCACATAAAGTAATTTGTTTGAAAATTATGAAAATTACTCCCAATATAGATCCCATTGTTTCCAATTGATCTCATTAACTCTTCCATTCAAATCTTCCATTCTAATGAATTTCATTTTCTATAGCTTGATTTCCATAGTATAGTTTGTTGCGGAGATTACGGTTTTCCTATAAATGTTATGCTTCTCCCAAAAAAAAGATAAATACCATAAAAATATACCATAAAATAACCATAAATAAAAAAACCATAGTATGATATCATTATTATAAATAGTCATGCAATCGGTTTGTAAACCCCTCTTTGAAATATATTTAGCAGCTCTGACATTTGAAGTTGAAATCGAGAAAATGCAAATTTTTGTACTGCATCGATTGCTAACTATATTATTCCTATTCAAGTAACATGAGTCCCGTTTTAGATAAGGCTAGAAAAGGCTGCATTTTATGGTGATAGTCAGTCAGCATGCAAAAATGTGTAGCAATAATCCAGTTTCTATTTCCAGAGCATGACAAATTTGAATATAAATGATAATATCTTATGGAAAGAGGTATTTACAGTATCTCTAAAATATATCAATATTTTTCTATATAATGGATGTTGTATCATAAAATGAAAATCACTATAATTGTAAAATCGGCTGATGTAAATAGTTATAGAATAATAATGAATGGAAACCAGAATGGGATAACTGAGATAGATTAGACCCTTGGAGAACTCTTACTTTCCAAGAGATATTTGTCCAAGGCTCATTTCTTGATGCTCAGCTTTGTAATGTTTCCAATAACTAGAAGAACAAGCTTTCAAAATTCTATTCTCTTAAAACAAATTTTGAATAAACCTATAAATACAGTATTTCAATATTTTATTCCCAATCACAGTAGGCCTACACAAAAAACAGAGTCAATTTGTAAAGTATTGAATTCAACTCGACGAAGCTTCATAAATTATCTCCATGTAGTCCTTGGAAAACCTTCCAGTCTACTCTAGGCTCGGAAAATCGATACCACGATAGGCATATTTCCATTAGGTTCCCAATATAAACACTCTCCAACCACCCTGCCTTTCAAATAATCAATCATTCATTCTTCAAAGTTCGAGTCTTTTTTCTAGTAATTATGTCTGAGTGAAAACTCTATGACAGCTATTGATTATTATCGATTATCGATTATCTACTGTCTGTAAGTATGCCGACAAAACTCAGACAGCTACTAATTATTATTATCGACTATCGATTACTGTCAAACACCGAAACACAATAATTAGACGCCTGCTTTCAATAATTATTATTGATGTGAAGTGAAAAAAAAACAAATGGGGGTACACCAAAGTCCTTGGCAAATAAGGGCCGTTATCTTCTATAGAATGACTGCGACATTTCTATTGATCCCAACGGCTTTCTTTAGAGCGCAACCCCCTACCCCCTAAACCCCCCCCCTCCACTTCCCCCAAACACCCCCCAATACACTCACACACACACACACATACTGAGCACATAATACAGGAGCACCACGCATTGGAAAATATGCACGCCAACTCAAATTTATACAGTGTTTTCTATCACAGTGCATACAATAGGCTACACGAGAGATGGATAGATGGATTATTATGTGAACGCGACGAATATGAAACTTTATTGTTATTTCATGTTTCAGTAGCTGGGTATTAGCATAAGAGATAATCCTAATCCTATATGGTCAGTCTATGGTATTAGTAACAAATACCAAGTAAAATTTGGGTCTCCCCACCGAAAAAACCCATACGCTAAATAAAATATCAAATAAAATGACATTGTTGGAACGGATAAGTGTAGTATAAATATAGTGACAATATTACTTCACTAATTCTCTAGATTTTTAATGTGACTAGCATCAGTTGGTTTGTTTATTATTAAATTTGTTATTTGTTTATTATTAGCTTGTATAGCAGGTTCACTTTGCTAAAACTGCAGGGTCTGTTTCACGTAAGTTTCGGAGTATCGTGAAACAGAAGATGGCTAACTCACTCGAAACAGACAGATCAGCTATAGTAATTCATAGTGAAAAATATCCGAGTTTTTTACAATAATTGGGAGTATTTTCATTTTTTCATTTATTTTTTATTCAAAAAACAAAAATTACAAATGGTTGCTTACAATGTACAAAAATCTATGACTGATGAAAATGAGAAACTTCCCGAGGCTATAGAGCCTGTGTGGGATGAGACACACTTAAAGACGTTAATAATAAAAAAGTAAGCTTTAAAGGGCTAGAGGCCGGTACAGTCGTCAGAAAGCAAATAAGTGATTATCTACATCCCAAGCAGCATTCGCTCGGAAAACAATAAACCTATCTTCTCATTGTTAATTCGGCTTGTCTATATTTAAAATCAAATATCGCTTTTAACTAATCGTATTATCGATTTTAAATCATATTGTGGAAGCTTATCGATAATTGTGGTAGATTCACAAACTATTATAAAATTTCTTGGATACAGTCGATCAGGAGAGCGATTCACACTTTCAACCAATAAAGTAAACTTCTTTCCCCTTCTAAAAACCCCCATCATGCTCTAGTTCTCATTTTTCAATTATTCTTCTGCTGAAGTCCCCTAAGATAAATCTTAACTTCCACTGGATGTTTGATTACCTTTGTATAAACAAGGCATTAGCAAAAATGTTACTTTTACTAAAGTGCTTTCCAACCTTGAAGACACCCGGCCAGCTTGGTGCGTAATCCGATCGGAATGCCCGGAAATGTTGTCAAATTATGAACTGTTTAATCATCTGGTTAAATTGTATAATTGTTACCATTTATACAAATCACATGTTCCCGACATGTGCCCGGCACAATTCTTCTATAGCAGGATCCATTTAACTTGTCATAAAACATATGATCGACGAGCATATGATCACAATACTTAACCTACAAATGCTGAATCTCGCAAATTATTGAAAAGGTCTTTTAAAAAGGTATTCTTTGAAAGGTCTTCTTTAAAAAGGTCTTTTAAGGTCTTTGAGACTTTTAAGCCTTTGGATTATTGTGTCAAAATCACTGTTCACTTATTGCCGAAACAGCTGTTTTCTGACAAGTTAAATATTAATCCTGCTATACTTTTACAATGTGCTTTTCAACCTTGAAGACACCTGTTTACTCATCTGAGCACGCATACTTACTAGAGCGAAAAAT
Source organism: Laodelphax striatellus (assembly GCA_017141395.1). NCBI lineage: Eukaryota > Metazoa > Arthropoda > Insecta > Hemiptera > Delphacidae > Laodelphax > Laodelphax striatellus. The sequence continues at coordinate 1,137,708 of CM029536.1, read as the reverse complement.
CAGTCTTCTATAATGTATTATAAGCATTCAAACATTTGGATCGAATACATTGAAAATACTAATGGATTATTGTGTCTGTTTGCAGGCATTCCCCTCCTCCAGGATAGTCCTACACACCAGCAGCAGCACGTGTTCTCGCTGCAGGACTATTGACTGCAGCGCATGCAGCAAGCAGCCGCAGCAGTCCACCTTTGCATCTGTACATAGTTGACTAACAATTCGCGCACCAATTTGCCACCGCAACGCCAACGCACGGAGGGGAAAGCGTATTCGCTCCTTGTCGTCGACCCATTTTGTCGTCGACCCAATTTGTTGTCATCGACCAACTTTGACACACACACACAGAGACATTCTAATCAGCGATTTGTCGACGTCCGACCTTGACACACAGACTTTCTAATCGACAAATTTTTTAATCAATCACAAGTACCGTCGCGCTAACCTGGAAGCCAACGACTGAGAGAGAAAACAAAATTGCTCATACAATTATTAAAATAATACACGCGGGGAGAAAAATTTTAAGAATCAAATCCTTCCATGGTAAACGAGCAGTGTACGGTGCTTCAATCCTGTGATTTTCTGTTATAGTTATATTATAGCCTACATAAGCAGAGCCAAATAAGTGATATAAATAAACAGACAATTATTGCTTTAATAAATTTAACAAATTTGTTGTCTCAATCCTTCCACGAAACTATTCTATTACGATAAAACATTGATATTAAATAACAACCAGAGAATAAATTGCTTGGAAATACCTATACAATATTTTTTTAAGCATACTAAACACAACCAGGGAAGAACTAACTAAAATTATTAATGATCTTCCATTTTATTCGAGTTATTGATTATTGATCACGTTAGAACTCTCGTAAACACTGAGTTGTATTAAATTTGAGTTTAGTGATAATATTAGGAGTCGGCAATGTTAGAAGACCATCTAATCGCATAGATCATCACGAAATAGAAGAAAATAAAAACAGTTAGTAGCGGTTCGCCTTTTCTCTCAATTAAATTCGCTAATTAACTTGCTTGATGATTTCGACTAGTGGTTTCAAGTGATAGGTAGTTGCTGAGTTAGGTTAGGACAATAAGAGAAGGAGTTTTTAGATTTGCGCATAGAAATTACGATTGAATAGCTTTGTAGAAGTAGTTTGTTTGTGGTAGGGGGAAAGCCATAAAAAGCAAAATAGAGCGGAAAGTAGGGTGTTGAAGGGAGAGAAAGAAATTCAGTAGATAGAGGAGCTCAGAGGACCATTACAAAACTAGAAATCTTTTCCGAATTTGTCAGCATTGAATAGAGGAGAGAAAAAAGAAGAGAATTCCAAACCTGGAAAAGAAATCAAACAAAAATTGTGATTTTTGAGTGAATTCCAATAGAGTCTAGAAAGTGCAAGAGGTTAAACAACGAACAAAAGTACATAAGTTTCAGTGCTCTGAGGAAAAACAACTAATTCGAAAAGTTTTCTCAGTAAATATTTATATTAAAATTGTAAACTGATTGAATGGTGTGGTTAGATACCTAGCTAGAAGCATTAGAGGTTGACAAAAAAGGAATTACAATTACAATTCCCTAGAATTGTAAAGAATTACAATTTTCTAGACGAGTTATCTTAAAGTAGAAGCTTTAGAACGGAAGTGATTGAGTGAGAGCTATTAAGAATTTTCGAGTGCGAATTATTGAGTATTCTGGAACAAGATTGTCTGATTGAAAGAGAGTTTTCCGCATGATTCCCAGCTTTCTAGAGGAGATATCTGCAAAAAAATTCGTATTCAAATTTTCTAATTGATTGTGAACTGATTGAGTGGCTGGATACACAGCTAGAAGCATTAGAAATTGGAAAGGAAAATTGTTTGAAAGGTTTTCAGATTTCTAGACAAGGTATCTGGAACTCGGGGATAAAAGAGTTGTTGACAAGAAATTGTTGAAAGACTTCCAAATTCCTAGATCACTTCTCGTCGGAAAGATTTCTCACAAGATTGACAGTTCCTTAGAGTCCTTAGAGGTGTTGGCAAGTAATATTGTTGAAAGAATTTCAAATTCACAGATTTCTTGAGAAAATATTCAACCGGGGGAACAAAGTTAGAGTGCAAGAGTTGGCTGAGAGCTGATGCTAGTATTTTTCAGCTAGGTGTTTGAGTTTAATTGTCAAAACGAGAAAACGCAACGGCCTCAGCATAGATTCCGAGGAGACCCGGATTATAATGGGGGCGGAGGAGGAGGAGGAGGAAGAGGAGGAGGAGGAAGAGGAGAAGGGAGAGGGCGAGGAGGACGAGGAGGAGGAGAAGGATGCAGCCACCAAGGACCCAGCAGCTGGAGATGAGGTGAGATTAGATCACTTTATACAGTCATGTAGATCACAAAGGGCCGGTTCATGAGCTCGGGATTCAGCTGTCATAGACTAAAACGGGTGGCCACCGTAGCATCGACAAACGTTAGCCTCGACACTATGTACTAAGGAGGTGGCACGGGCTCTCTATGCTACTAACCCACTAACCTGTCAAGACAAACTTTTGACGATGCTACGGTAGCCACCCGTTTTAGTCTAGGACTTGGCTAAATCCCGAGCTCATGAACCGGCCCAAAATATTTTAATGGAAGGAAGTGGGATATTGCAACTATTCAAATGCTTTTTAAATCATAATAATTAATTGATCGAAATTCCTAAATGCCATAGAATACTCTGAAGACTTCCGCTACTGCGAATATTGACAACAGCTAATAGCTATTTTGATTGATTCAAAGAATAGAACATTGAAAATAATTTTTTTCATGAAAATTTACGTTTTCCAACTTGTACTCTTAGGAGGAGGTTTATGAGCTCGGGATTTAGCCAAGTCCTAGACTAAAATGGGTAGCTACCGTAGCATCGACAAACGTTTGTCTCGACAGGTTAGTGGGTTAGCAGCATAGAGAGCCCGTAGTACATAGTGTCGAGGCTAACGTTTGTCGATGCTCCGGTGGCCACCCGTTTTAGTATAGGACTTGGCTTAATCCCGAGCTCATGAACCGGCCCTTAATTTTGAACACTCTAGATTTAATATTGTAATTACTCATATAATAATAATTCCGTGTAACCTGGCTGGCTCAGGTCTGGTGTCAGAGTTTTTAGGTCACTCCTGATCAGTTCAGGGTCTCTGACTCATGTACTTTATATATTTTATTGCCTGATGCCTGATATTTCTGATGCAATGATACAATTCGTTTCCCCTAGCTAGAGGAGATCGAGACGCTGCTGGAGAAAGCCAAGTTCTACACGTCGCTGTGCATGGGCACGACGGCCATACTGTCGGTGTTCGCCTTCCTCTTCCTCATTCCGTTCATCATCGACCCGGCCATCTCGACCATCCTGGCCGACTACCAGCAGGAGCCGGTCACCTGTGTGGCCACCGAACACGTCTACTCGGAGGGCCTCAGCAACTGCACGTGGGCCTCCTGTCGCGAGGGATGCACCACCGCCGCGCTGCGCTGCCATCAGATACGCGTCAACTATTCGCTCGTCACTTTCGACAACTGGACCAAGGTTGGTAACACTGAAATTGGTCATACTGCTCCTGATGTAGATAACAATGGAGTTACGAATACAACCTTATAGGTATGTAGGGAAATAAGGCGTAGTACAATATGTTGGCCATTATTCCGAAACCGAGTAAACCTACTTCTACCCAAACCAAATAAAAAGAAACACAAAATTTAACAAAACTGCTGTATTTTACCGTGAATATTAACCAAAAAAAAAAAAACCATATTCTCCCAAGAAGTTTGATTTATATCGCAAAAGATACCATAAACTTTCAAAACTCTTCATGAAAATTAAATTTATCATAAAGGCTCTGAATTCAAATACAGCGCCAAAATTCAATCCAAGTAAATTTGGCCAATGAGAACTCAGCGAGATCCAGACGCAGGCGTCATCCGCCTGCCATGTTATAGGGAACATGGGGATTTGCCACTCCTCCCCTTGTACTGATTTGGCTCAGCCAAAATTCAGTCCAAGTGAATTCGGCCAATGAGAACTCAGCGAGATCGAGACTCAGGCGTTATCCGCCTTTAACATAGGGAACATGGGGATTTGCCACTCCTATAAGGGAACCTACCTATAAGGTTATATTGGTAAATCCATTTAGATAACATCCTACTCTAGATAATATTCATAGATTTATGTCTCTTTCGACAACTGGACCAAAGTGAGTGTACTACTCATCTAGATGTCGTATCGAGAACATGGAACATTGGAGCATAAAGAAGCGATATTCTCTAGTATATTCTGTAAACTTATCTGTTCTCTGTGATTGGAGTTATAATTTATTTTACATGTAATATTGAATTCATTGTTCCATTGTTGAGAACTAGAGTTAAGATTCTAGTGCGCTCAAGTGATAGAATCGGCAGGGATTGAAACTATAATGCTCCCATAATGAAGAGAACAAAGTTGTTAAAAAGAAGATAGAGATCTAAGATGGCGTCTGCTACAATGCTTGTATGGAAATAGACATCCTCCCTCGTTATATAAATGTGACTACGAATAGTAAACTCGTCAAACATTGTAAAGAATAAAACTCACGTGACGTATAGTGAAAATAGCAAACTGGCGATAGCCTAACCTAGTCTTCCATTGTTAATCTAGAAATAATCGTTTTTATTCGTTTGGAATGATTTCAAAATCATAATCATAATAATAATTATCATTGTTATCTGAGGTGCTCTGTGATTGTTTGATTTCGAATTGTATTTGAACGGACGGAAATGGTATTTCAAAATCGAAATGTTAGAAACAATATTATCTCTTCAACGGAACGCCCCTCTGCAATTCTATTGGTGGATGCCATTTTCAACGTCAGCTCAGAGAGCCGCTACGTCGCACATCATCGACCAATCACGTGCGAGTACACTCTAGCTGCTTAGTCCACGCCCATAACGCGCCCTGATTGGCTGATGCCATTGCGTCATTACACGTTCAACAAAATGGAGTCTTCTTTGTTGAACGATACCAGTCAAATCGATAAAATGTTATTGTTGGAGTGTTCTAAACTTTAGGAGTTGAATCCTTCCTCTAGTTAATGCGTACTAATAAAGAATAATATAGTAACATTAGTAATATTTTTACTTAATGCGAACATAGGCCTACTATCGTATACCGTACTAGTAATAATGATTATTTTCTCACTAGTATATAGGTTGAATTTTGCATTTCTCTCTCAATATTATATCGTTATCTCTCTCACCTCTCACCAAAACTTTATCTCTCTCAAAACTTTTAATAAAATAATTATTATTAAAATCAATTATTAGTCATTGTTTTCCAATGAAGACTAACTTAGTAATCATCTAGAAGAGCATTGCTTTCCTCTCGAGAGTTTCTATGATTTTCCGATATAGAGGTATTAAAATCACATTAAAGAACAATTCCAAATATTGAAAACACGATTATTTTCATTCGATTACTTTAATTCAGAAGGCAATTGTTTCCTTTTAACTCTTATGAGCGCTAGTTTCTAGGATCTCATACCAATCAAATTGCCATAGCTGGCTTAGGCTAGGCGTACACCGGTTAGTCAAGACAAGACAAGACGACATTAGTCACGTTTAGTCACAGTAATTCACATAGTTGTTTATGAAGCAGCACACACCGATGCAATTACTAATCGGTGTGTGTTGCTTCATAAGCAACTATGTGAATTACTGTGACTAGTAATTAGGCTAGACTGTACGCCTAGCCTAACAACACATACTATCATTGGCTTGGCGTACTAATCAATACACTAGGAATCTATTGTGAGTTTGACTTTAATCTGTATTACAGAAATTCAAATTTCTATGCAATAGGGCCCTTAATACAGACCTATAATACAGGAAAACGTTGAGCGCACACTGGACTTACAACTTATTACATCGTATGTCATGTCATGTATGTGTTTGCCTTTCACGAAATAGTTTTTCTAAATTTTCTCGAAACAGGCCTCAGATCCAAGTTAGTTTAGTAACCTACTTTTTTATTGTATAGGCTTTACAAATTATTTCTATTGTATAGGATTAAGACCTGACTACTTGTCTTATGCAGTTATACTCTTGTATACTCTTTAACAGTAGTCTTCAATGCATAATTTTCAGAGACCACGCTGCGTTTTCATTCGTTTGAAATGGAATTTGAAATCATAACTTTAACATCATAATATTATTGTCTTGGATTCTCTTTGATCGTTTGATTTCAATTTTTTTAACGGATGAAAGACACTGTTCAAGAATCGAAAAGTGAGAAACAGCAAACAGCTATCTCTTCACGGAACGCCTCTCTGCAATTCTATTGGTGGATGCCAATTTCAACGTCAGCTCAGAGAGCCGCTACGTCTTACATCATCGACCAATCACGTGCGAGTACACTCCAGCTGCTTAGTCCACGCCCACAACGCGCTCTCATTGGCTGATGCCATTGCGTCATTACACGTTCAACAAAATGGATTCTTCTTTGTTGAACGATACCAATGAAATCGATAAAATGTTTTTCTTTGAGTCTTCTGAATCTGAACCTTAGGAGTTGAATCCTTCCATTAGTGTTTTACATGCGAACATACTATCGTATACCGTACTAGTAATAATGATTATTTTCTCACTAGTATATAGGTTGAATTTTGCATTTCTCTCTCAATATTATATCGTTATCTCTCTCGCCTCTCACCATATTTTCCCTCTCAAAGACTTTTAATACAATAATTATTAAATTCAATTAGTCATTGTTTTCCAATAAAGACTACTGTAATTATCTAGAAGAGCATTGCTTTCCTCTTGATAGGAGTTTCTATGATTTTCCGATATAGAGGTATTAAAATCGCATTAAAAACATTTCCAAAAATATTGAAAACTGGATTATTTTCATTTGATTACTTTAATTCAAAAGGCATCTGTTTCTTTTCAACTCTCATGAGCGCTAGTTTCTAGGATCTCAATACCAATCAAATTGCCATAGCTGGCTTATTTTGCTAAGGCACCTAGACTGTCAATTAATTACTTCAATACAATACATTTTATTTTCATAACATTCAAAGTGCAAAAGGATTCATACACAATTTACTTTTTTTATCGTATGGCTTTTTAGCCTATTTTATAGTGGATGAATTCACGTTAGTGATGAATTCACTTGATGAGTATTTATTGATAAAAGTTGTGATAAATATTGTAATGACTAGTCATTATCAATCCATAATATTCTTTAGCAGTATTAATAGTAAGAGGACTTTTCTTTGATATATTAAGTTGACTGATCAATTTATAGCTAGCTATCTTCAAACATCAAATACATGTGCAAATTTTTAAAGGTGATACTGAATTGTCGATATCCTTCCTTTCTTATCAATATCTTCTTACGATATTCTTTTCTGATGAATGTTGTTACCTTCTCTTTCCAAATATTTTCTGTATTATTTTCACTGTTTTGGTTGCAGCTAAATACGCCAGTAGAGGAAATCGACTGGTTTGTAAATGACACCAAGTTCTTCATCAACACAGAGGGCTGCGGCTACCCGCCCCGAGTCAACTGCTCAGTTTTCGCCAAAAAATACGGCTACAAGAACCTCGGCACCCCCTTTCCCTGCTACTACAGCAAAAACTACCCCGAAATGGTGGTGGCTCGCTACAGCTGGGATGACAACCTCAGGTATCCTCTCAAATGCCTTGTTTACACATTGCCAGTCAACTAGCAGCTAGTCGACTAGTTTTCACTGCTATTTTTAAGTTTACTCATATCAATGGTACCATTACCCCGGTCGCACACCGGAGCAATAAGCAACTAGCAACACATGGATCATATGATTGTCTACTCTATACAAATAAATAGTCCAATGCACACTGAAACAGCTGCTTTAGGTGTGCATTGGACTATTTGTTTGTATAAAGTAGACGATCATATGATCCATGTGTTGCTAGTTGCGTTGTTAACTCGGTGCAAACTAAAACTGGGCGTACACCGGTCAGTCAAGACAAGACAAGACGAGATTAGTCACGTTTAGTCACAGTAATTCACATAGTTTCTTATGAAGCAACGCACACCGATTAGTCATTGCATCGGTGTGCGCTGCCTCATACGCAGCCCTGTCAATTACTGTGACCTATAACGTGACTAATGTCGTCTTGTCTTGATATGTAATTTCAGAGTATTATTTAAAGTACAGTGAATTGAATTCTTTTTGAAATGTTACTCATGAATTTCTATGAATAAGTCGACTGACAACCGAAAAGTTGCTAATCGATAACCAGTCAAATTTTTTCAAATTTTATAGACTCTATAAACAAATTATACGATAAACGGCATACATGAAATCATGTCCTCCTACTCTAAGGCTAGGCGTACACCGGTTAGTCAAGACAAGACAAGACGAGATTAGTCACGTTTAGTCACAATAATTCACATAGTTGCTTATGAAGCAGCACACACCGATGCAATGACTAATCGGTGTATGTTGCTTCATAAGCAGCTATGTGAATTACTGTGACTAAACGTGACTAATTTCGTCTTGTCTTGTCTTGACGCCTAGCTTAACGTAATCTATAATACCATTTACTAGGAAGGGTCTACCTACAAACAGTAGATTGATTTTGTGAAATATTTATACATATATAAACAATCCAGAGTATAAATCATTTATAAGAATAATTTAGTCCTGTTCATTAGCTGTCTATTTACCAGCCTGCCGACTAGTAGGCTATAGTCCAAACTGGCATCAGTAAATGCTTTCAATTATCAATAAAACTTATCCAAAGATTAAGATGGAAGCATCAGTTCCTTGAAACTTTCCAAAACCTTACGACATGTAAGGTTTCAAGTTTAAGGTTTGTAGTTGAACCTATAACGACTTTAAAGTTACAAAATGTGTTACTTAAATGGACTTTAGTTGAAATGAAGGCAACTCCTGCAAATATCCACTTTTGGAAACTAAGTAATTAGCTTATTATTTTCAGGTGGATGATCCTCTCTCTCATAATTCCGAACTTGCTGTTTGAACTTAACGACCTCAAAGTAACAAAACTTGTTACTTGAATGGTCTCGTTGGTTGAAATGAAGGCAACTCCTGCAAATATCAACTTTTTTGAAAAGTAAATAATTATTTTATTTTTCAGGTGGATGATCCTATCCCTCATAATTCCGAACTTGCTGTTTGAACTTAACGACCTCAAAGTAACAAAACTTGTTACTTGAATGGTCGTTGGTTGAAATGAAGGTAACTCCTGCAAATATTCACTTTTGAAAACTAAATAATTATTTTATTTTTCAGGTGGATGATCCTATCGCTGATAATTCCGAACTTGCTGTTTGGCATCTCGATCGGTGTGCTCAGCTACTGGTACTGTCCGCGCTGCAATCAAGAGGAGCCCGACATTGATACCGCCTCTTTTGTCGAGAAGTTTCCCCCGCCCAAAGACGAGTGAGTGCACACTATCGACTATTTCTATCCATTATTCTATATCGATTGTTGATTAATCGAAGTTTCAATGGATAATGATGGATTTGGACAGATGGGATTAAGTTATAAATGAACCTATAAATCAGTATTTCCAACTAATATTCTTTCACCATCATAATTTCAGTAACAATACGTCTTTGCACGGAGTATCAGAGTATACTTTCAGGACAGGTTTAGCGGGACCATTTTGTAAAGTGCTTTTCATAAAATAAAATGATGATGATGATGATGACACTCTGTAGCAGTTGGATCATTGACCGTGGCTGCCTTTTTCCAAGGTCATTGTCAAAGCTGGTTCTACTCAACCAGTGAAAGGAGTGGAATAGGCAACACGCTCGACATCCGAATATTATTCCGTTCTTTGGAAGAGGACCTTGAGTTCTCGAGCTCTTGAGCTCTTATAAAATTAATATCATTATAAAGTGCTTCATAAAGGAAATCTCAGCTTTTGAATTGGTTATAGACTGGTTAGTACAGTTGCTTATGAAGCACACTGATGCAATGACTAATCGGTGTGTGTTGTTTCATAAGCAACTATGTGAAGTGCTGTGACTAAACGTGACTAACCTTGTCTTGTCTTGTCTTGACTAACCGGTGTACGCCTAGCCTAAAAGAGTAGGCCTATTTCAATTCTCAATATTTAAGAGTAGGCTATATCCCATGCAAAGACTAGTAAGTTTCCAAAATCGATTATTTTTATCGATTATTAATAGTGGATAAATAGATATTCAAACTTTTCATAGCTGGAAATGATGGAGTAACACAAAGAATGAATCTTCTTGATTTTCAGTAATTTTCATATAGGATATCCTATATCCCATGCAAAGACGAGTAACTTTCCAAAATCGATTATTATTTTTATCGATTATTAATACAGGGTAAATAGATATTGAAATTTCTTATAGCTGGAAATGATGGAGTAACACAAATAATGAATCTTCTTGATTTTCAGTAATTTTCATATAGGATATCCTATATCCTATGCAAAGACGAGTAACCTTCCAAAATTGAGTATTATTTCTTTTGATTATTAAATATCTGGAAATGATGGAGTAACACAAAGAGTGAATATTGATTTTCAGTAATTTTCAAGAACGAATGCATTGAAAACGATGAGATTTTTATAATATTGTCCGAATAATGAACTCTCATGGATAAGTAAAAACATTCTGATTTTCCAATGACAATTCATTTACAGTTCAACAAAGTGCTGAGCCGCCGTTCTCTAAACAAATATAAATTCAAGGAAATCGAAAACATTCATCAACACTAAGAACCAATCATAATGTCGATAAAATTAAAAATTGTGGTCTGCAGTAATTTTGCATACGTTACCATTATTGAAGTGTCTAGTAGTAAGTTTCTCTAAACTTATTACAAGCATCTAGCAATAATAGAAATTGTGCTTGCTAAATTTTATTTGACAACTATTTGTTCGAGTAGCCTATAATTTTATTGAGGCTTAATTTGGCCAGTTGCACGAAAAGCTATAATAGAAGTATTTTTTTTTTAATTTGGCGGATGGCGAATGACTTTCATTAAACGTTTCTATGATAACGGGCGATGTTATGTTAAATTGTTTTCACATAAAAACTGTATATAACATGTAAAAAACATATTTGAAAAATAATTCAACAGTACCAGTAAATCATTCGTTACCATGGAAACGTTAAATAAAAGCCATTCGCCAAATTGAAAAATATACTACTGAATTTTACCGTCTTAAAATGACTATCTATCTAACAGAACCAATGCAACGATATCCTTATTGAACTCCGTAAAATGGCATCTTCTTACGAAGGTTAAATTAAATACAGTATGTTTGTAATTTACCAATCCAAAAATGCTTCTAGACTAATCCAAAAATTTGTTTTTTCAGAGATATGGAGGACTACGATACTAACGAATACTAGACTACATAGACTACGATCATCTCTCCTCACTTTAGATTAATCGGAATTCGTGAAAAAATCAACTAATCATCAACATCATCATCAACATCGATCATTCTCTTCCTTACCATAATGACGCAACATAAAATCGAGACTATAGTTCATTTCGAGGGTCGCATTATAAAATAAGCTTAGCTCATAGCTTGCTCACTGATACTGGTCTCTAGATGAATCAATGCACTCTTATCAGTTTTCGTAATTTTTTCCTTGATACTAAGACAATCCATAACTCACACGTTCTTCACACAATTCTCACCTAAAAATTATCAATTTTTTCTCGTAATTTTCATCTCCATCTTATCCTTTATCATACTCTTGTTCAAAACCTAGGTATACTCGAAAACTATCATCATCATTATAGTATTTTAGAAAATTCTCCAGTCCACTTTGAATAATATTACTAATGGCAAGTTCAATGATTATATTAATCGAAAATAGAAAATAATTATCTCCATTTTTGAATTTGAGTATTCGATACTATTCATCAGAATACAGTAGAATTAGTGGGCTTAATTTGAAATAATTTCAAAACACATATTTAGTCTGAATTTTCATGATTATTTCAATGTAGGCCTACCATCCGGATATTCTAGTTTCATATAAATTTTTAATGCATTCACTCCTGCTAAAGCATTCTAAGAGTATTATAAATGTCAGTTTCAACATCAAACTATTGGTGCAATTCAAAATAAACTCAAATAACTGTAATTAAAAAGAAGCAATTATAATATTTACGACGATATTTACCTAAATTAAAATTACACCAGCAAGAATCCCCTCAAATAGCTATCAGCTAAAGTGGTATATTTGCTCTGTAAAAAGTTAATCTGTATTGTATCTTTTTTTTTATCAAATAAAATAAATATGATCGATGGAAGCATATCGCAATTTTCAAGTTTATTTAAAATATTCAAGAAAACTAGTGAAATGTATGAAGAGCAGCATACATTTTAAAGCAGCATTCTCCAGTTCAAAGATCAGTTGTACAATAGTGAATTAGATTTAATCTTCGATTAATCAAGAACTAACATGTTTAATTGGAGATTAAGCTTATCAGGACTTTGTGCAACTGGGACTGAAACTATCAATGTTACTCTTGAAATGAGTAAATTGTTTCAATCCTTTAAAAATGGCTGATTGCTTTTCTGACACGAAAATAACGTATAAAATGTAGATTAAATTAGTTCAGTTGTGGATAACAAATATCAGCTTTGTCTAAACCTAAACGTTCAAAAAATTTATAAATTCACTAAACAGTATTTATTGTTTCCCGTAAAATGGAATGGTAGTGTACACCATTAATGAGAATTCAATCACTCATTTACGTAGAATAATATTAAATGAGAATTTTTTTAATAGTTTCGAGTTTATTCAAGCTAGCCGCATAACATCCCTAACAAAAAGGACGAATGTAAAATAATAATATTTGTGTATCCGTACCATGGATTGAATTTTTGAATTGTTATACCGGCAATTAATAATTATTCATAATTGTTATGTATTAATAGATGCTTGTTAATTTGACACATATCTTCGAGTTCCTTGTGACATAATTATTATGCTTATCCAAATCATATTTGACACTGATATAACCTATTTAGAGTTTTCTTCATTTTTGAAATTGAGGGAATATTAATATTGCTTTTTAAACATGGAATTACTCAAGTATAATATATTCTTATTCCCGAATTACAAAATAAATGTTTTTGAAATTCACTGAGAAACATAATATTTCTCTTTGGTATAACTTAAGAAATTCGAGAGCAATATTTCTTGAGTATGTTCCTCCAATAGTTTCTAACAGAGAATATACTTTAAAAATGATATTGTCTTTGATTCTTTCTAATGATCATATTCAACTCCATTAACCAAAAACCCTCTTCAAATGTTTTGAAGATTATTTATTGTCATTCTGATGGTTTTCTGCTATGATCTCAAATGCGAAACAATATTTCAACCAACTCATAATCATTTCCCTCCAAACTAAATTCTATATTTCATAATAATTGTATTGCAATTATCAACAATTGACTGTTCGCCATGTTATCCTCCAAAAGCTTTAAATAGAATTAATTTTAAAAGTACAAACTAATTTATTGTTAAATTTAATTGCGTTTAGAGAATAGTATAAGATTTGCCAACATAATATGTAAATATTACGTCCCATTCTAAGGATCATGTTGTGATTTCTATTATGTTGAGTGATATTCAATATCCTCAATTTTCAAATCAAATTGATGGATTTATGATGTGGGTTTCATCATAAAGTGCTTATCAAATTCTATTTCAATTGTCAAATTGTGATAAGAATCTCTCAGACTGGGATGTTTTGGAAGAAGTATCCCGAATTTCAGAAAAATGATAATTGAATTCTTTCAATATTCCGTGAATAAATAATTAATCTCATATTATAATCCCGTTATCGAACTTTGAACAAAGCTCTTCAATTCCTCTTTAAATTAAAAACTCTCAAACTCAAATCTCGATCGGAATTTGTCAACTCAAAGCAATTGTGTCATTATTGACTCCTTAAAAAATGTCAGACTGATTTATCTCAATTATCAATGTTGTTAATAGCTTATTATTCTTAAGAAAATCTATATAAGTTTTTAAAATCTATTCATAATTATTCGAATTCAAATAAATTTTATCGGAAAAAGCTCTATCATCAAGATTCCTCAAATGAGGGACATTGTTAAGTACATTATTATAAACTCATATATTTATGGTAAGTTAATGTTACTCATTCTAAAAAAGCATAATATTTTATTGTTGTTTTTTATTTCTATGGTGCGTATTACTAGAAGTTTCAGGTTCTGAATCTAAAGAATGTGATCATCAGAGAGATCGTATAAGATTCTCCTTAAAATAAATTACTCAATAATATCTTGAAATTCTTTCAGGATTTGGAATTACTGTATTGAATAATACAATTTTGTAAATTCATGTATGCCTGTTATTATGTTGAATGTTTTTTGTTGTAAAATACTGAATCATGTTCTCATGTTAGAATTTGATTCTATTTGTTCTCACAATAAGTTATTGTACTTGTTTGTTCAAAAATAGATCCGACTTGGACATGCTATGTTGAAATTATATGACTGTGTTGTACTATATTATAAGTGACGTAATTAAGTGATATCACTGAAATTTCGTAAATTGATTATTTACTTTAATAAGTCATTGAATTTCGGCCATTTCATTGTTGTATAAGGATCCTAAACCTATAATGCCTTATGATTGATATCATGATTTCAGATGAACTTGAATACTATTATTATTAGGTATTATATGAGTTGGTGTTGGAAAATCCAATAAGTACCTACTGTTTCTCTCACCTTTCATGTTATAACATGGCAGAGAAAATAAAGTAACCGATTGGAAGAAAATCATACATTTTGGAAAGGTCAAATCCTGGAGCTCAATTTCAAGTTAACACAGAGTTTTAAATCATCCAATATTATCAGTGAATTTAATTCCCTACGTATTCCATGATACTGGTTTATTGGTAATGATTATTCAGATTTAGTGTTTGTAACATTGTTTTTTATAGCCAATTCCCAATAGTTGTAACAGCAAACTATTTTTCAATTGTTTCTCATTACGGTACAAACTTTGGTTACATTTAATGCCTTATCTTCAAAAATTCTGTTTAGTGTAGCCTGTTAATGGACCTGCTCATGTTTATTTATGTTTGCATCAATAATTATTACATCAAGTAAATTATATAGTATACTACATCATGGCCCAATTTCATCTCAAATAATGCTTGAATAGCAAACCAACCCAGCAATTCATGAATTTTTCCACATAATAAGTTTATATCCAACACTCCAAAAAAATACTTTCGATCTAGACTAATCTTAGATGAGCAAATCTGGCCTATCGTAGTGCCAAAAACAGGCTTGCACCAATATTTGAATAACTCATCTTTATTGTAATAATAATAGTAGAAGATAATAAATTATCATTTAAACCTTCCATAGTGGTATTGTAATCAAGGAAATAGGTTATTTGTAGGCCAAAGCAAGTTACATGAAACGATACAGTGAGAAAAATACTAGCCATTCACAAAAATATGAGCTGATTTTTGAATGCAAAACTTCACTAACTAGCTATTTCCATGAGAGTACACAGTGATTAATTGTAATACTAGTTATGAACAACAAGCAGATGGAACTTTATGAATGCAAAACTAGCAAGATTAGTTTCATGGGATGACACAGTAATAATAATATCTGTCTTGAACTAACTACAACCAAATATAGCACGATCCTTTTAACTTGTCAGAAATCAGCTGTCTCGGTAATAATTAAACAGTGATTTTGACACAATAATCAAGAGGCTTAAAAGTCTTAAAGACCTTTAAAGTCTTTAAAAGACCTTTTTAAAGAAGACCTTCCAAAGAATAACTTTTTAAAAGAGCTTTTCAATAATCTGCGAGATTCAGCATTTGTAGGGTATTGTACTGGTGGCCGAGTAAAACATATGTTTTCTGACAAGTTAAAAGGATCCTGCTATATAAACTTTTTGAATGCAAAACATAACTAAATAGCAAGTTTTATGGAGTGACACAGTGATAAATTATAATATTATTCATAAACAAACTACAAGCAGACAAAAAACTTGTGAATGCAAACTTAACCAACACTGAGCTTTAATTATTATCAAATTGATCAAACTAATAATATTAATCTCCATTCACGCGAATTTCTTTCGAATCTAGTAATGTATTGTTATTATTATTATTATCAAATCGTGATTATTTTCTACGATCACACAATTATTATTACATAAAAAATTATGAATTTTCTTCTTATGCACATGTTAGAGTACATAGTTTTATACAACATGATATTGTGATATTAATGCTAATGGTGTATCTCCATGCCATTCGGATGATTGTGAGTGAATGTTTCCAGTGCAGTGAGATCTGGAGAGTGTGCGTGTGTAAATTCAAGTAATAATATGTAAACAAGTTTAAGACAATATAAATGAGAAAATTAAATGAATTAATTCTGAAAACGAGTGATGTTCAATTTTACCCCATTGAATATTCGAGTTTCAAATTACTTCAGAATATAAGTGAGAGTTTGTTAGAATGCATTTGGCTGTGCTTATATTTATTGAAGTTACTTATTATCATTAATTAAACCTTATTATTATCATCATATTGTTACTGATTTAAAAATACCGTTCACCAAACTGAACCATTATTATCATATAGGTACTGTATGATGTCATTATTATCATTATTGTCATATATTATCATGTGTACTGTATAGTACACATTTGTCTATCATTTCATTATCTCATACCGTAGTATAAAAGACAATCATAACTAATTAATTAAATTTAATTTAACTAAGTAGTTAAATATTGTCTTTGGTAGTATGTAGCCTATTTCTCTCATATTATATTTATTTATAAATTCATTTATCTTGTATTTATCATCTCTTTCAGTAATGTATTATTCATCTACATTATTTTTAATGGTTCTCTTCCATGTTTATTCATTCTTATTTATCGCATGGCGTCTAGTATAGCTTATTTGAGGTATTAATTTTGTCAATCTATTAAGACACAAAAAAATATATATAAACTGAAGTAAATAATAAACTATGTAGATCAACAATGGATAGCATTGTCTCAGATTCTAGGTTCCATAATCTTTTTTCAAGCCTGAGTTTTTGTATTTTAATGCTCCATCGTAATGTAAATGCTTGTTATCAAATTATTCATTGAGAATTTGGTGATAATTCGATTCATTGTTAATTTTATCTCGGAAGTAATTCCATACTCGGTTTTTAGTGTACAATTCCGTGAACATTAGCTATTGATATAAGTTTCCACACTCTTAAGCTGCAATTTATTAGTTTATTCAGTTTTTCAAGTACCTTGATTCTATTCTCTCTCACGAATATTTGATCTACAGCAAGCTATTAACATCTTGAATTAAATTGATTTGTATTTAGAGTATCCCACAGAAGTTTGAGCTTTTCTAAAGTTATTATGTTTGGCAAATTGCTTACAGGTAATTTACTTCAATGTTTCATTTCAAATTGTTAAATTCTCTCTTAAGGCAGTACAATTCATCATTTAAAACATCATTTTCTCATAAAATTCAAATATAAATTAATATGATATGATAAGGTAAGTTGTATTTAGATCTTTGGCTTGAAATAATCTGATTTATTCATCAATCAATATTAGACCATTATTAGTCCAGGGGCAAATTTACCAAAAAAGGCCTTTAGTGGGGAAATGTTTCATTGAGCTCTGGATTCTATGCGGATATCTTCATTAGGACTAGTATAATGAGAAAATCAAAAACAAGATGGCCGCTGGAACTTTTTAGATTGCCTGTAATTTGATCAATATTTAAGATATCTGAGTTTTCTTTGCACCAAAATGTTCACAATAAAATTTGCTACAAGTTTTGTATCAAACCTTTCTCTCTCTGAGGCATATTGAGTCAAATTAGTTATCGATATTCAAGAACCGAGGGTAGAAAAATTGAACCACTTTTTTTTTGGGGGGGGGGGGGTTTCTCAATAGAATTCTTTGTGCAACAGATAGAGAAAAATGTTGAACCTACAAGCTATAGAACTATTCTATAGCTTTGAAATGATTTGACTATTTAGGCTGTACATCAACTATAATTTTGTTGACACCAGCCCATTCGGAATAAAGGCTTGCACGGGATGCAGGCACTTTCTCAATACCCATAAGGTCATAAGCAAAAAATAATATTATAAAATCAATTTTTTCGTGACTCCTTGATGATACAGATATGAAAATGGTATCAATCAGTCAATCTCTTCCTTAGAAATTGCTGAATCAGAATATCGATGGTGGCCAACTCAAAAATACTCGCCATCATGAATAAACCAAGATGGCGCCCAAAATTTGTATAGATTCACTACAATAAACATACTACCATACATAAATAGAGTTTTCTACTACATGACTGAATATTCCTCCTACTCACATCATGAAATGGGATTTCAGAAGTCTTGTAATCACAGCCTACCTGAAAAAACAAACACAACAAATCAGATTTATTGATTTTTGCAGAAATATTTTTAAACACATTATTTTAAACGGGAAAATCACATGACATGAAAAAAATAGATTGAATTTAAATATAAATTTTTATTGGCTTAAATCATAGAAATCAATAATAAAATCAAGTTCATTTTGTCAAACACATGTAAATTTCAAGTTCAATGAAATTAATATGATCTTTCCTCATTCATTGAGCGAGAATAAGTTGATAAAATAGAGTAGATTTGATTTGAACACAATCTGCAGCAGCTTTAGTCAGAGATAATTGAGCAGTTTTTTGTAGTTTTCTCTGCTTTTCCGTGCTTGAGTTTTGGAAGTGAATAATCAAATTTATTCTACAAAATTTACAGGACTACTGAAGAATACTCGTGGAAAATTACACAGAGCAACAGATAAAGACAACAATGGAAAATTACAGAACTACCGAAGAATATTTATGGAAAATTCCACAAAGCTAAAAACAAAAATTAAACACGGAAAATTACAGGACTACTGGAGAATACTCGTGGAAAAATACACAGATCAACCGATAAAGATAACAACGGAAAGTTACAGAACTATGGAAAAGTACTGACGGAAATTTACTACTAGCACAAGAAATAATAAACAATGGAAAATTACAGAATCACGGAAAAGTACTGATGGCAGATCACACAGAGATAAAAAAGAAATAAACACGGAATATTACAGAACTACGGAAAAATACTGACGAAAGATTACGAGATCTATTTTTTAGAAAGTTAGCTATATTTCGCTTAGATAAGTCTTGATGTCATCCTTTTATTTGTCTTCATACCTGGATGTTGGTAGTACTGATTAGTGTGAAGGAGGCAATCGCTTCTAACATTGAGCATGAAATATTTCGTTTGTTGATAATCACCTTCTGGGCCAGCCAAATCATCAAATTAAGTACAATAGTTCTTAAAAATCAATTAGGCATTCACATGAAATAATGTTTCCCCTATAGATTAGGGTTCAAAGCCCTAAAATACGTATGAAATTATTGTAACAAGAAGTGAGCCTTAGGTTGAACTTCGCTTGACTACGTCTCGCTCCGCTCAAAAAGTACGTGCACATTTTAAGTTGAATGGAATCACAATTATCTTTTCTTATCCATTGAACACGAATAAGTGTTTGATCTAGTTATCTAGAAAAATCAGGCATCCACCACCCAGTAACTACTGCCATCTGCCGGCAGAATTCAGAATTACGTTCATTTCAAATCGTTGACCAATCAGGAGAGAGTAGGCGGAGCTTGTTAGTAGGGGAAGAAGAAGGTATTAGTCACCCAGTACCTAGTGCCATCTAGCGGCAAAATTCAGAACTACGTTCATTTCATATCGTTGACCAAGAGAAAGTAGGCGGAGCTACGAGGTGTCTCTGCTGGCATGTTTCAAATCTGGATCGTGATTGGTCAATCGTTCTCATTCTTAGCTTTATTCTAATATTGCATATTCTGCTTTCAATCTATTCTCAAATGCAAATTTATTCCCTTTTTGTCACAATACAAAACAAAATATAAGAAAATCTTACGTATAGCAGGATTATTTTAACTTGTCAGAAAACAGCTGATTTAACGTCAGTAAACGAGCGTACATCAATCAGCTGTTTTCTGACAATTTAAAATAATCCTGCTATACTTACATATTTACAAAATCAGGAAGAAACCTGCAAAGGCATAAGCCTGAGCGCAGGAAAGCTAAACAAAAACATACGCTTAACTTACTAAATCAAGCAAAGTTTACAATAATAATACATAGTGAAATGAAGATAAATTAATCTCCCAGAACGCTACACATGATAAAAATAAAATCTGAATAGACTCTATCTGAAGTGATTCTATGGAATTCCCCCAGAACGCTAAACCATAAAATATTATGAAAGGAGCAAGGAAACAATGCGCAGTATACATAATTTGTTTAGTTCTTCATTTTCCTTCATTTTCAAACATTATTCTATTTATCTTTCATTTTCCAACTCAACCACCAATCTTACATTCTACTACGCCTCAAATAATTCCCTCAAGTAATCGTTCCAGCTCAACTGCGATCCACTCATTTCCCGTTCACGAAACGGGAAACTTTCCGGAACTGTCCAGTTCAATCCGCACGAGGGAAATTTCCCGTTGCCGAGGGACATTTTCGTCTGCCGAAAGGGAAAATTGCGCTTACGTGACAAGGGTTGCTCACAGTTAGTAGTCAGTGTGAAGGGGCCATTGCTGTGTCAGTGAAGGCAACGACCTTCTCCTCAACAGGTGAGAGAGAATAATAATATTATTTCATCACGATTTGTTTACAAAATTCAAATCACAACAGCACACTTTGCATTGAAATCCACACAGAAACCCATTCTCTAGCCACCAATTTCTCTCAGTTTTGTTATCAAAATGTTGGTGATAACAGAGTGTTGTGATAACGTAACGAATCGAATCCATCTCGCTTCAATTCTGTGAGACGTACGCCAGCTGAACTCTTGCTGCGTAAATATTATAACAGAGATGAAAAGTCTCACCCCTTCTTCTGCTACAAGGGATTTTCTTTTTGATTTCCACGCAAACTCCGTACAAATGTTTGTATTATTCAGGGTTCATTGCATTCAGATTACATTGCATTTGGTTGATGCTATCCTTATAACCTCCCTACTAATGCTTGTGATATTCTAGGCTTATTTATAATATCACACGGATGATATTCTAGACTTATTTGTGGAGTATTATTTGTAATATCACGCGAAGTATTTCAAATAAATTCCATTCGATTTCATTTATTGTACTTTTTTCTATATTATTGTTACTTTCAATTCACAAAGTATACAAAATACAGTGCATATTTGGTTTATTGTACTTTTTTCTATATTACTGATAGATTCAATTCACAGTGTATACAAAATACAGTGCATTTTTGGTTTATTGTACTTTTTTCTATATTATTGATAGTTTCATTCCAAAATATACAAAATACAGTGCATATTTGGTTCATCATTAAAAACTCCGCATCAATTTTTGTATCATCCGGAATTTATTCGCAGAGTATTTGTTATAAGTTGCATTTTATTTATCAGCTTAATTTAATATATATGTTTCTATTATTGAGATATTTAATTCGCGGATAACCTTAGATATGGTTTATGCTATAAAACCAATTATTATGTTCTTGTAGAGAGTTCATTCACGGATTATTTGGAATACATAGAATTTCGATCACCATACTTATGTTTAAGAGATTTAATTCATGGTGTTGTCGGATTACATAGTTCGTCCTCTAATAGTTTAACATCTATGATTTGGAGGCCAACTATTATTATAAAAATAATCCCCGTAATAATGTTTGTATCATTTCAAGTTTATCCACAGACTAATTTTGGAATAGCCTACATTAGAATTGATTCATCCGCTCAATTCTATTCTGATTTGAAATGTTGGTATTATTGAAAATGTTAATTCATGGAATATTTGTAATAGGCCTATATCGCATTCCATTTTGCATTATGATTCAATCAATCAATTTTATTGGAAATAAATAATTACTTTTTCGGGTCCTGCTAAACCCATAAGTTTATCAGCATATGTGCCCATTTAATTCACAGACATATTGAATTTTTTAAATGAGTACAATATTATCAAACCAAACAATTTTTTACAAGTAATTTGCATGCAAAATAGTGAAAAGGAAGATAGTAATAAAAAGGAAAGAGAGAAGAAAAAGGAAATTACAACTAAAAATTAAATACTGTAGAAACATTTTACCATTTTAAGGTCCAAGTGAACATGCATGCCCAATTTGAACGCATTTGGTTCGGTAGATTTTTAGTTCTGCTAATGAATTAATTTTATTATTTAGCGTATGGCTTTCAATAGTGGGGAGACCCGAGTGGGGTTGTTCTACTTCGCCAACGAGAAGTGCCATTTCGCTTTTTTATAAATAGATTCAGCTCATCATTGAAAACTCTGAATTAATATGCCTTTTCAAAAATGATAATTTATTCACTTCAATAGAATAGAATAAGTTTTAGACGATTTCTCTCTTGAATATTGTATTTTTTCAACTGACCCAATGAATAATACATCTTTAACCTTCCATCAATGTCAATACAAGAGCTTCCAGAACTATCAATGGCGATAGAAGTAAGCCTACGATAGACAGAAAGAATAAAAGTGAAAGTTCTACTCATATTAAAATTCTATAAAATCTCTACAAGAAAGTTCTTCTCTATTGAAACTTCTTTAAATTTATTTCTCTTCTAGAAGTAGAGTACTTCTATCCTCTCTGAGAGGTGTATATAGATTTTTTTCTTTAGCGGTAGAATTTCATATGAATAGGTGTATTCTAGGTATATATATAGACTTTTTTATGATAAGAGAATACTTTTTCTCTAGTGAATGAATTAATTAATTCCATTTTATTTAAAAAGTGATATGTTTGTTACGATAAGTGATTATACAAAAACCTTTCCGACATGTTATTCAATTTATTGGGAATCGGACCATATCTACAACCATTACAATAATTGCAATTCAACTAAAAACATAGCAAACAAATTATTCAGGCTGAGTTTCAATATACAAACACTTGAAAACAGAGAATTTGTTCTGAATGTTTGCAGAACGATAGTAGAGCCAACTGTTGCGCTTTGGTGTACTTTGTGGTGGGTGAAGGGGAGGGTGAGTTGTGCTGTGTATCAAGTGGTTAGGTGGGGGTGTTGGTGGGTGTGGGGTGGGGGTTGAAATAGACCCCGAGCTGAATCTATTTGCAGCGACTAGAATATTAGTGACATTGAACCTGTCATCAAATCATGCCGGCCAACTAACAACGAACTAATCGATTGAACGGTTATAACACAACAATATTGAATGAAACAAGAATTAAATAAATATTGCAAACAATGAATTGAATAAGTAATTCACGAATATTGAGCTCCTTTAGATGACGTTATTCCAAAGCGGTTGATTTTGTGGTTTTTGTGGAACTGACCTCCTTTTAAAAATATTATATGAACAAGATAATTACTTGAGATGAAAATCTTTTGTTCCGTACAACTTACCACCTCTGTATTATTATGAATATCTTATCATTCTTATCTCTAAAATATAATTATATAATATCCTTTATTATTAAGAATATCTATATCTTAGTCGTGTAACCGACTGGCTCTGTATTATTAAAACTATCATATCAACAAAATAACTTAAAATGAAGAGTTTGTTAACCCGTTTCCTGCAAAGTGAATGAATTCGAGATGAGTAATGCTTATGTTAATATCGATTGCAATCCATTATAATACCAGAAAGAACCGCTTTGTAGGATTGCATGTTAACAGAACGTTCAGACCAGTAGAATGCACTGCACGCATCTATAATTTGATTACGAAAATGTCATCCTTGATAAATATTTGACAAATGCTTCAAACCACTCTGTATACAGCGATCATGCATATTTTAAGAGTGGACGATACTTTATGATTAATTCCTTATGTATTTCAAGTAATGAATTGGGAAAATGAAGAATCTAAACCACTTTGTATGCAGAGGTCATGAATATTATAATAGTTCACGATACGTTATGACACATAAAAGAAATTACCTCTGAATTATCACTGGTTACGATTACAGAGTGTATAGTAACAGTGTGGACATTACATGTTACAATTTTTATTGGTTAGCTCGGACAAATCCACCATACTTTTGCCAATTCTCATAAGATTAGCATCGAAATGAAACGCAAATTATAATATTTTTATGTTATGTGAGTAATTCACGTCTAACCTACAATTTGCCTTTGCCAGTGTTAGTTTTCATCATTTTAAGGCTAGGCGTACACCGGTTAGTCAAGACAAGACAAGACGAGATTAGACACGTTTAGTCACAGTAATTCACATAGTTGCTCATGAAGCAACACACACCGATTAGTCATTGCATCGGTGTGTGCTGCTTCATAAGCAACTATGTGAATTACTGTGACTAAACGCGTCTAATCTCGTCTTGTCTTGTCTTGACTAACCGTTGTACGCCTAGCCTAAGCTTTCAACACACTATCAAGAGTAGAGAGACAATTTTTAATGTTAGAAAAGTTATTTTCTATGTTATTTCTCTTGAAATAAGTTTGAAAAATGAGTGAATGGGTTGATGTTTGCCGTTAACCCCATATCAAATTCAAAAATTTGGCAAAAATATGGCGGCGGCAGAGAAAAAATGATCTCCACATACTGTTGTGGATTGCTTCACACAAATGGCCACACTGTTACTATACACTCTCTGTAGTTACGGTTAAGGCTGTTCGGTCGAAATTTTTTTTTATTCAAATTGGATAATATTTTTAAACATACTTGTTAAGATCATTATAAGAGTGAGAAAAAGTGCCACCTGAAATTTGTAAGTGGTCTAATAAGCGAGCTATGGCGCTTTAAAGTGCTAACTCCGTTAGCTATCCAGCTCTTGAACGGTTTCAACTATATCAACCGAACTACTCTTAAAAATTCAAAAATGTATCTTTCCAAGC
Organism: Laodelphax striatellus; assembly: GCA_017141395.1. NCBI lineage: Eukaryota > Metazoa > Arthropoda > Insecta > Hemiptera > Delphacidae > Laodelphax > Laodelphax striatellus. Next base: position 1,112,738 of record CM029536.1, on the reverse strand, counting down.
TGAAACATTTTATTTCCCATATCGTTCATAAATAAAAAGTACCACTTTTTGTAAATCGATAACTTATTTATTTTGGCATTAATCGAGAAAAAAAACATGTCAGATCAAAGCCAATGATGTCAAGAATGTATAAAAATACTCAATGGAAAATTCTCAAGCGTTTAGAAACTGGATAGAAAACAGAAAATCACATAAAATCAGCGTGGCGTCCAATGTGAGTGTGTACAGTGCACATACGCGCAGGGGCGAGCGCATACACACACTCTCAATTTCTCCCTACCACTGCCTTCCTATCAACACAGCAGACTTCTCCTTCACTACGCTCAGAGCTGAACACTGCAGTCAGCTCTGATTATTCTACCTCGCCTTGTTCATCTCAGCTACTTATAGGCTAATATTATTGCTTACGTACTATTGCAAGCATCGTCAATTTTCTGTCTGTTTTCTTTCCAGTTTCAAAACGCTTAAGAATTTTCCATTGAGTATTTTTTATACATTCTGTACATCATTGGCTTTGTTCTGATATGTTTTTTTCTCGATTAATGTCAAAATAAATAAGTTATCGAATTTACAAAGAATGGTACTTTTCTTATTTATACAATCGTCTATATCTCAAGTTCTAATCGGAATTTCGGAACGAAATGGATATCGATGGATTCCTTGTGTCATTCTCTACAAATAATTTTATATTCATTTTAATTGTAACTGCTATAATTTGGATGTTATCTTTTAACAGATTGAAATAGTATGATATTTGACGATCGCATATATTTTCATTTTCTTCTAAGGACTTTTATGCCAGCGTTTAACAAGAAAATGTCTAAGATATAACTTTTAGTACATTTACAAATTTCCAAATTGATATATTACAATGTATACTTTATGAACACATTAATAGTTTAATGTGTTATTTAATTTATTACAGAGTAGTGTCGATATACTTGTTCACTGAACTCGTATCAATATCAGCTTGAAGTTGTATTATGTATTGCTGAATTTTTCTTCTTGTTCTATAGAAAAGAAGCTGTTACACGATATTGTGTGCAGGATTATATTTTCCAACAATTTATCATAAATAGTCCCTCGAATCAGATTGTAATCAGTTTGCAATTCATTTTACTCAGCTAGTCTATTCATATAATATTTCAGAAGCTCTGTTTTATCTCCTTCTACATTCTCTGCTTGTGCTTGGAATTGTCCTGTGTAAACATTTTGACATCAGTTGTACGGTATATGCGAAGAAGAAAATATAACTGAACCTACTTCTTATTCTATACTTTCCAGTGGAGGATCTAGAAATATGTTTATTAGTTTTTCTTGAACTGAGAACCATTTTTCTATCAATGCATCTCAATCGATTTCTCGCAATGATTTCACTTGATTTTTACTATTCCACATTATTTTCACTATAATTAACAAGAAATAGCTTATTATATATTATATTAACATATATAGATGAACTTTGAAGAGCTATACCTCGCAATCTGTTTGGCCGCCTTTAACAGTAATTCTGGTATGAAATTGGGCTTATTTAAATTGATTTTAAAATGATATTAGGTGCTGTTATGAAAAGTTATGCTTCAGGGTTAAAATTGTATACATGTAAAAAATTGAGCCATTTCATTGAGGTTTTTGGCGGGATAGAAGGTTGCCGGGATCGAATAATTGGATTCAATTATTGTTATTATTAAGCGTATGGCTTTTTGGCGGAGAGACCCTTTCGGGTGTTCCACCTTGCTGAATCATCCAGTTTTCCTAATGGGAGATATGGAAAACATTATAGGTTAAGTTGGATTCAATGTTCCACGATTATATAACATAATAGAAAAGAACTGACTTCGTTACTGATTATGAACGTCAATGAGAACATATATGTGCCTATTCTCAGTCATCTGTTACAAGAAAACGAGTTATTTGTGATTTGATTAAAAAATAGGTTATCTTAGTTCTAAATCTGCATTTTACGTGGAAATCGTATATGTTTGTTCAGATATAGCCAAAAATTATTCAACATAATATTCAATGTCATGGGCTTGAATAATGTAACTGCTCTTAAAATCAATGAACTTGCTCTTAATTAATGAACTACTCTTAAAAATTCAAAAAAGGTATCTTTCCAAACTGAAACAACTTTCCCATATCGTTCATAAAAAGTACCATTTTTTGTAAATTGATAACTTGTTCATTCTTACATTAATCGAGAAAAACATATCAAAACAAAGCTAATGATGTACAGACTGTATTAAAAAATACTCCAGTGGAAATTTCTTGAACGTTTTCATACTGGAAAGAAAACCGAAATCACGTAAAACCAGTGTGGAGTGCGGTGTGAGTGTGTACAGTATATGCACTAACAAGTAACAATTTATTGTCCAAGGTGAGATGTAGAAAACTGCTCTTTCACGAATCATGAATATTATTCAAAGAGTTTTGTCTCAAGTTACTGAATTTATTCTGCTCATGGCTTTTGTGGCGGAGAGATTTTCTTTCGGGTGTTCCGCCGCGCCGAATCATCCCAAGTTCCCCAAAAATAACTTATAATTATGTTAAACATAGGTACATAACTTTGAATTTCTGTTCATCATTCGGGAAAAATCTTTACCAATCGAATCCTGATAAGTTTTGGCAATCTCTGAACAAATATATAGGCTACAATTTTCACGTAACAGGTAGATTAGAACTAAGGAGACCTAATTTTTAAATCAAATCAAGAAATATCTCGTTTTCATTGTATGTTGAATGCAGGAAATTGAAAAGCGATTTTCCAATTTTATCATAAAAGTTTTAGTTTTATTCAAACTGTAGTTACAATCATAATTATCTACCCTTTGATTCAGAATAGCTTATAGGCTACTTGGTGAAGACACCTCTTTTCCAGTCACTAATATTGAAAATCGCTCTACATTGGGGACAGATTGTAATTTTTATTTCTATTTTATGCAGGGAAATAATATTTGAACATTATTCCTATTCAAGTTTTCATAATTCCATATTCCATTATTCCAAACTAAGCTGTAATTTATAAGGATTCGTGAATGTTGAGTTTTGAAGAATTATTTTACATACAATCTTTCACTGTTCCATGAGCTGGGAAAAAAAACTCTCTGAAGGGTTTGGAGAGTTTACCTGAAATGCTGCACTACTTAAAATACTTAATACTACTTTAAAAACTTGAAAATTAAAACACTACTTTAAATACTTGAAAAGTAGTGCAAATGAAATGCTGAAATGCTGCACTACTTTTCAAGTATTTAAAGTAGTGTTTTAGTTTTTAAAGTAGTATTCAAGTATTTTAAGAAGTAAAGCATTTCAGGTAAACTCTCCAAACCCTTCAGAGAGTTCTTTTTCTCAGCTCAATGAACTACGAAATATTTTATGTAAAATAGTTTTTGAAAATTTAAGTAATTTTACACAAATACTTTTTCACGTTTCCTTTTATCTGTGGGCATCACATTAAATCCAATGAATTCTGGCTCATTATCTCAACAACTGGCTAGCCATACCCTCATTTTAGGTTTGTCTTAAAATTTGTTCCAAATATAAAAATTTAAATTTGGTTTTATGTAAATATTTACTGTATTTACATAAATATCTATTATTTTTACATAGGAACCAACTTGGAAATCAAATTATTGTTAATGGGTTTTGTTTACTTCGATATTGTACAAATCTGTGTAAAATAAAAATGTTTTTGACTGAACATCGCTTGGAATAAATTAATACTTTTCAATTTATTTCTATTTTATTTTTTCCGACTGAATCAATCTCTAACTGTATGTCACGTTGCAGAACCGTTCAATTCAGATTTAAATCTTATAAGTTTATTTGATAATAAAGTATATTTTTAAACTTACTCTATTTGATAAATAAAAAGGTTGAAATGTATAGTATCAACAAAGTGACAGATGGACATACCTACTTTTAATTATATTTGAATAATTACTGAGAAAAAGTATAAACTTATTGACTATTTACATTTAGATAACATGTTAAAATGTTGACGAAACCGACTTATTCAGATCAGTTATATTATATTCAGATCAGATTGTAACATACGTTGGAATGCGCAATGCCAATGATCATACTAACGAAAACATGAAGTGTTCTATAACTTTCAAAATATATTTTTGAGAGATATCTTATCACATTTATTTCTAATCAACATAAAATAATATGTACGTGTACGTGAGTAGAGAGTAGGAGCTGATGGTTACTGCACCAGGCGGTGCAGTACCGGTGTTCACTGACTAGACAGGCAGGCCAGTGGCACTGGCGGACTGGCGCTACGGAGGCCTAATACTCATATTATTGTGAATCGTAGATCGTATTGATAAATACTGTATTTATGGTGTGACGTTGTGACACTCGCTGCCGGCTGGCGGCCGCTGCCGGCTGGTTGTGTGCGTGCGAAAGTGAGCTAAGAGAGGGGAAGTAGATAATCTCCCCTCTCCTGACAATTCACCAACTCCGCTTAGAATATAGGATTCAAGCTACTCCTAGCGCATCTCGTGTCAACTGGCGGAACTAACCATGAACACGGCTCGAAATGCAAAGTGACTGAACAACGTTAATTCGTTACGTATTTCAAGTAATGAATTGAAAAATGATGGATCAGACTGATAATTATAAACCATTGACTTTTGATTATTTGATACTATCCCGGAATTAATTCATTATTGTGGATTCGAGTGGAATAATAGCACATAAACGAAAGGGTTTATGCTCAGTATCAGCTTGACCAATCAGAAACGTTTTAGTGCGACAATTAATCAGCTTAATGGTGACGTCATACCTTGAGTGACCGTTATCGAGGTAATTTGGCCACATATTATCTACTCAAGTAGTGAAATGGCTCATAAACTCATCAAATAATGGTCTATCCTTTCCGTTCCGTCACAACAGTCACATCTATTGATTTTCCGATAGCTGTCTTCATTCTAAACCACTCTCTTACTCACTCTCAATCTCTCTCACACACTCTCTATCTCTCTCTCTTCTTTCTCCGATATGAGTGAAATTAGCTCCAGCTTTTCCAGTCCAATGTCCCGTTTTCCATTCTGGATTAACGCGGAAAACCGAACGCTTTGATCGCACATTTCAATGGTCATTGGAATCTGAAAACGTTTTTCCATTGTCAAAGGAACTGGTCACACCGCATGACGGAATAGCAGTGGTTGAATGAGTTTTTTTCTAGAAAAGTACTCTGACTGGAGTTTTTTTTCAACTCATGCCGATGTTGGCATAGTGTAGTAGGCTGTGTATATGATGGCTGTTAGCAATTACAAATTCAAAGCTTTCCTAAGTAAAGAATAATGTTACATTTATAACATTTACTACAATAGCTACAATAATTTGGGGGGCTTAGACACAATGGGCGGTTTCTACAAACGTCATAGCAATGGCGGTTCAATGGTGTAGAAACCGCCCATTGTGGGAGGAGCTTATATCTAGGCCAATGGCAGGCGTTCACCTTGATAGGCCGTTCAACTCCCAATCACAGCGCTCGGTCGCGAGTATAAATTCTGGTGCACTGTATTCTAGTTTAAATTTAACAGAGATTGATAATGTTGTAACAACCGAAACCCATATATCGTTGTTTCTGTTATTATTTAACTTTGTTCTCTTTATTCAAGTTGATAAAAAAAGTTGATAATTATCGACCTTTGAATAATCTCTTATGTTAATTGGAGATGCCATGCAACTCTATCTTGAGTGACGACTAATCAGTATTTATGTTATTATTTGACTTTGGTATCTTTCTCATGTGGTAAAGAACTAGCACGGTATTTCAATTTCAATTGAGTTGGGGCTCAACCATACGATGACACGTTAGGCAAGCGTTCTGTTGATGACACATTGCAATACAATTATATGTGTATTCAATTTCCGTGATATGCTATTATATGCATCCCTACTTGTCATCGTTTGGTCACCCAATTAAGATCTAATTGAATTTTTTGTTTCTATGTCAAATGATGGCCCCAATAAAATCTAATTCTTCATCTTCATCTTCAACTTCTTCTTCATCTTCATCTCCATCTCCATCTCCATCTCCAATTCTCCATCTTCTTCTTCTTCTTCTTCTTCTTCTTCTTCTTCTTCTTCTTCGTCTTCTTCTTCTTCGCCATCTACTTCTTCTCCATCTCCATCTTCTTCTCCTTCTTCTTCTTCTTCTTTCTTCTTCTTCTTCTTCTTCTTCTTCTTCTTCTTCTTCTTCTTCTTCTTCTTCTTCTTCTTCTTCTTCTTCTTCTTCTTCTTCTTCTTCTTCTTCTTCTTCTTCTTCTTCTTCTTCTTCTTCTTCTTCTTCTTCTTCTTCTTCTTCTTCTTCTTCTTCTTCTTCTTCTTCTTCTTCTTCTTCTTCTTCTTCTTCTTCTTCTTCTTCTTCTTCTTCTTCTTCTTCTTCTTCTTCATCTTCTTCTTCTTCTTCTTCTTCTTCTTCTTCTTCTTCTTCTTCTTCTTCTTCTTCTTCTTCTTCTTCTTCTTCTTCTTCTTCTTCTTCTTCTTCTTCTTCTTCTTCTTCTTCTTCTTCTTCTTCTTCTTCTTCTTCTCTCCAACGCCATCTATCAACAAAATAGGAAAGTGACAGGCAACTCCATTGCTGTCTCACTTGCTTGCTTGTGATTGGCTAGAGGCGTGGCCAGACGTGGGCTGGGCTTAGTGGGACGACCAATCGGATTGCGAGAGAATTTTAATGGCGTCTGACTGTATTCCACTGCTTGAATTTCAATGGCTGATTTGGTTTAAAGCTACTGCAATACAGAAGTTCTATTATCATTCATAAATTTCAGTTTGAAATCATATTATGAATCAACTAACTACCAATGACAACCCACAGACATTTTATAACCGTCTGTTGATAACCGTCTGTTGCTCAAAGAAGATCTAATTTGTAAGTTCAATATTGTATGCATGCCTACTCTTGTCATCGTTCGGTCACCCCAATTGAATACGTATTTTGTTTGCAGTTGAGGATGTGATGTTATGGGGGGCGGTGGCGGGCGTCGCAAGGACAAGCGACGCGTCATCCCCGAACAGGACCGCGGCATCTGTGGCAGCATCTGCCTGTGTCAGCTCACCCTCGTGCTCAGCTGTGTCGCCATGGTCTATCTGGCCGTCGCCGTCTATGCACCCTCCTATCAGGTACCTGCTCTTGTTGAACGAAATATGTCTACACCTTTTCCAATTGTATTTGAGAAACAGTCAATTCAATTTGAGAAAGTATCAGATGTAATTGAGAACAGTAATTTGTAATTGAGAAAGCATCAGAAGTAAATGAGAACAGTCAATTGTATTTGAGAAGTTATCACATGTATAGCAGGATCCATTTAACTTGTCAGAAAACATATGATCGACGAGCATATGATCACAATACTTAACCTACAAATGCTGAATCTCGCAGATTATTGAAAAGGTCTTTTAAAAAGTTATTCTTTGAAAGGACTTCTTTAAAAAGGTCTTTTAAAGACTTTCAAGCCTTTTTATTATTGTGTCGAAATCATTCTTTAATTATTACTGGATCAACTGATTTATGACAAGTTAATTGGATCGCGCTATAATTGAGAATAGTCAACATGTAATTTGATAAACATGTGATGAGAAAACGTCTAATGTAAATTAGAATTTATCATTTGGAAATCAGAAAATAGTTCTCATGAATCACGTCATTTTTCTACTTCAATGATTTATTTTAGCAGGAAACTGTCCTTAAATCTTTGATTCTCAAGGTACTTCATGAATCAATTGAATCTTGATCAACTTATTCTTTGACAGTAAATACAATTCGGGGTTGATTAATTTTCCAGCAGTTTTCCATTAGAGCTCATGATGGAGTTGAAGTTCAGTACGGTAGGCCTACTGATCTATTCGAACTCCGAATAGAAACTGAGCCGAAATGAACGAGACTGCACTGACATGTTAGTCCAGGCAACGAAAACAAAAAAAATGCCAAATAGGGGAAATAATTCATGTATAAGCCAAAATTGGTACAGTTGTAGGGGAAGGCTCTTTAAACAACATACTAAAAGTACTGACCGGTGGGGGGGAGCTAAGGGGGGGAGGGGGCTCTAAAGGTGCATTTTTTCGGTTTTTTGTAAATAACTCAAAAACTATGGCCTCCAGAAAAAAAGTTGTGATAAGTAAAATTATACTCCGTGACATTCTCTACAAAAAAGGTCCTTTGCACGTTTTTGCTAGGATTGATAATAGTGGAGATATATAGAGGAGAAAAGAGGAAAAAAATATACATTGTTCAAAATTACTTGTTCACTGATACAAAATCTACTATTATGCTACTACAGAAGAATGAAATCACAACTTTTTAACAATTTACATTAATCATCATCAAAATCTAAGTAATCGTCAATATGTGGGAATAGTGCTCAATTTACACAGAATAATGTTCGCTGTTTTGGCAGGCATTCAACGCGGGCTACGACCCTCGCCCTGTGATGTGTCAGACGGTGAACGCAGCGCTGGTCAACAACTGCGAGTGGGCTAGCTGCGGCGAGTGGTGCCTGACCAAGACAAGCGGCTACTGCTCGCAACTGCACGTGACTGCACGCAACAACGGCACCGACATACACGTCAACAACTGCACAAGGCTCAACACCGTCTCCTGTCCGCAGGTAGGGTCTCCATTAGCTCACATTCAATTCATTTAGTTTGACGCTTGGCATTAGATAGATAGATAGAGAATAGAATAGAATAGAATAGAATTTTATTGGTCATACAATATTTGCAAAAAATACATCGACTTCGTCAAATTTCAGTTACAAGGCATCAGGCTTACAATCATTGAAAAGAAAGTAATCCATAAAATTCAATATTAAATGCAAATTAGGCCCTATATACAAATGCTACGAACTAAACACATTACAGAATAAATCAAACTAAATATGCATTACCGGATAAATTGACTCCAGTCTAATGAGAAATAATCATTTATATTATATAAACACGCCTCGATCAATACAAATTTTATTTTATTTTTAAATTGGGTAAGGATGAGTACCTTCAACTGGTCTGGCGTAGAGTTGTACAATTTAATAGCCATAAAATGCCAGTTTCTCTGTGCGTTCGAATGGCTGTATTGCGGAATTCTAAGTTTGTGTCTATTGCGGGTATTCACGTTGTGGAAGTTGTTAGACTCATATTTTAGTGAATTTTTTGAACATAACATAGAATATTATAAACATAAAGCGATGGCAGAGTGAGTAATCCTAATTCAATAAAATGTGGCTTACAATGCGCATTGAAGGGCAAATTACAAATAATCCTTACAGCTTTCTTTTGGAGTACAAAAACTGCTTTGGCTTTAACACTATTCGCCCAAAGCATTATACCATACGATAGAAGACTTACAGAAGATTAGTCACGTTTAGTCATAGTAATTTACATATTTGCTTATGAAGCAGCATACACTGATGCAATGACTAATCGGTGTGTGCTGCTTCATAAGCAACTATGTGAAGTACTGTGACTAAACGTGACTAATGTCGTCTTGTCTTGTCTTGACTATCCGGTGTACGCCTAGCCTAAGTCAAGTCAAGACAAGAGAAGCAGCACACACCGATTAGTCATTGCATCAGTGTTTGTTGCTTCATAAGCAACTATGTGAAGTACTGTGACTAAACGTGACTAGTCTCGTCTTGTATTGTCTTGACTAACCGGTGTACGCCTAGCCAAACCGGTGTACGTCCAGCCTTAGTTATCACTTATTATACTTACTTATTATACTATAGTTTGTAAGGTAAATAATGTTTACCTCCCACAAAACCGCTAGCGATCACTACCTCTACAATGCTTATATATTATATAGGCTGAGGCATAAGGTGGTTAACAGTAGCCGGCTGAACGGAAGGAAGCTCTGACCCGAAGAGAATCGCTCTTCCTGAATAATAGACGTGGAATTGATTGCGTCACGACACACAGCTGGCTGATAATAATCTAATATTCAAAGTCTTGGTGATCGAAACCACCAATTCCGTCAATACTATTCGCTAACCCGATACTATTTCAGTCACGGAGACCTCAAGAGGTCATTCAATCTTCTATCTATTCTAATCGTGATTCAATTCTTTCGCATGTCTTTATGGTATTTTCGTTGTTCTTAACTTCCTAAGACAATCGATTTGATAATCTTTCAGTCCTCTTGTGACATCTTAGGCTAGGCGTACACCGGTTAGTCAAGACAAGACAAGACGAGTCACAGTACTTCACATAGTTGCTTATGAAGCAACACACACCGATTAGTCATTGCATCGGTGTGTGCTGCTTCATAAGCAACTATGTGAATTACTGTGACTAAACGTGACTAATCTCGTCTTGTCTTGTCTTGACTAACCGGTGTACGCCTAGCCTTATCATGAGGTCAAGGAGATCATACAACTAATCTAATTGTGATACAATATTTTCGCATGTCTTGATTGTATTTCAGATTTTCTTTTGTTCAAGGGATCATAGATTTGATTATGTGTTAATTTTCAAGGTGGGATATTAAAGAAGATATTTTCTCCAGCGTTCAATTTATGTACTGTATTGTCATAGATAGATAGTATTAATAATTGATACTGCCCTACCAGTAGTTTTACTAACTAAACATTACACATTACAAGACAAACTAAACTTAACACAGCTCAACGCAATATAACACAAAACAGTAGAACACAACATATCACAATGAATTACAACTCCATCAATCACAACACAAAATTATGACACAATACAAGAAATTTAATAAAGCACACAACCCAACTCGTTTCAATATATCACACACTATAAAATACAACAAAACGTAGTACGTATAAAACAAAAAAAGAAGTTCTTCATACAACTCAGCTTGAAATTCATGCTTTACTTTCAATTCATGTTCTTTATCTTACGTATCTTGTGTATTATGCTACTCTCAAAACAGTATAACTTCTCAAAATCTCAAGTTCAGCATTTCAATGGAAAATAACACGTGACAAGTAACTAATCTACTCTCAGAACTCTATTGGTGGAGTTCCCTCTCGAATTCTATTGGTGGATGACAATTCCAATGACAAGTGACGTCACACTCTGTCAACCAATCACGTGCGAGTACAAGTCCACGCCCACACCGCGCTCTCATTGGCTATCATTCATTGTAGTTTATGCATGAGCGCTCTCATTGGCTCTCATGTAGTTTATTTTCATTCTCATTGTGTTGTCTAATGTACTTTTCCATAATTTTGCTAAATTTTCTCGTTGTTCAGTTGCATTTTCTTGTACTTCATTTGTATTTTCTTGCAATTTAGGTGGATTTTTGTGTAGTTTTATTGCATATTTTTGTAATTTTGTTGCATTCCGCTGTAGTCTAGATGCTTTTTTATCATAAACATAGTTCAGTTGCATTCTCTATTAGTTCAGTTGCATTTTCTCGTACTTCATTTGTATTTTCTTGCAATTTAGGTGGATTTTTGTGTAGTTTTATTGCATATTTTTGTAATTTTATGCATTCCACGGTAGTCTAGATGCTTTTTTATCATAAAAATAATTCAGTTGCATTCTCTATGAGTTCAATCGCATTTTCTTGTACTTCACATGTATTTTCTTGTTGTTTAAGTCGATTTTAGTGTAGTTTTATTGCATATTTTTGTAATTTTGTTGCATTCCGCTGTAGTCTAGATGCGTTTTTATCATAAAAACAGTTCACTTGCATTCTCTATTAGTTCAGTTGTATTTTCTCGTAAATCATTTAAATTATCTTGCAGTTTGTACTTCATTTGTATTTTCTTGCAATTTAGGTGGATTTTTGTGTAGTTTCATTGCATATTTTTGTAATTTCGTTGCATTTCGCAATAGTTTGGTTGCTTTTTTACCATAAACATAGTTCAGTTACATTCTCTATTAGATCAGTTGCATTTTCTCGTACTTCATTTGTATTATCTTGCTGTTTAAATGAATTTTCATATAGTTTTATTGCATATTTTTGTGATTTTGTTGCATTTCGCTGTAGTCTAGATGCTTTTTTATCAAAAACATAGTTCAGTTGCATTCTCTATTAGTTCAGTTGCATTTTCTCGTACTTTATTTGTATTTTCTTGCAATTTAGGTACATTTTCGTGTAGTTTTGTTACATATTTTTGTATTTTTCTTACATTTCGCAGTAGTTAGTTGCTTTCTCTGGTAGCTCAGTTGCATTATCTCTTAGTTCTGTTGCATTTCTCATAGTTAATGCGCATTCTGCTGTAGCTTAGTTGTATTTTACATAGTTCAGCAATGCGAATATTCTGCATTCGCAGAAGCTTAGTTGTTTCTTCTAGCAATTCAGTTGCATTCTCGTTCCATTCATTTGCAATTTCTTGCAATCCAGTTGCACTTTCGTTTTATTCAGTTGCATTTTCTTGCAATTCAGTATTATAATAATTCACCTACACTTTTCGAATATTCTCATGATACACTTTGTCATTCTGTTGCAATTGCATTCTGCTGTAGTTTATAGTTGCATTTTACGTAGTTTAGTTGCTTTTTCTTGCAATTCAGTTGCACTTTCGTTTCATTCAGTTGCTTTTTCTCGCAATCCAGTATCATTCTCCTACATTTTCATATATTCTCATGATACACTTTGTCATTCTGTTGCAATTGCATTCTGCTGTAGTTTATAGTTGCATTTTACGCTCTGTTGTATTCTCTTTTAGTTCTGTTGCATTTTCTCATAGTTATTCGCATTCTGCTGTAGCTTTTAGTGCATTTTACGTAGTTCAGTTGCTTCTTCTCGCAATTCAGTTGCATCTCCGTTTCATTCATTTGCATTTTCTCGCAATCCAGTATCATTCTCCTACATTTTCATATATTCTCATGATACACTTCCGTTTCATTCATTTGCATTTTCGCGCAAAGCAGTATCATTCTCCTACATTTTCATATATTCTCATGATACACTTCCGTTTCATTCATTTGCATTTTCTCGCAATCCAGTATCATTCTCCTACATTCTCGTGATACACTTTGTATCTCGTCATGATACACTTTGGCATTGTGTTGCAATATTGCAGGTGAACACAGACGCCCTGAAACGATACAACTGCAACAACGACTCTGAGTGCGCCACCCTGACCGGGGTGTTCAACTGCTCGCTGGGGCACTGCGCCAACATGTCCGAACTCTTCCTTTGCCACCACAAGGCCGATGGCATCGTCGTTGACAGCGACAAGGACAACCTCAAACTCAACGGCTTTTTCGAGTGCAAGAAATCAAAGTGAGTATTCTGAAACCTCTAAAAAATTCGAGACTATAGTTCGAATAAGGCTAGGCGTAAACCATCATTTGAATGTTTAGTGAGTGTATACCAACCTTTCGCTGGTTACTCGTATCAAAGACAATATTCTTAATAATAATGAGAAATATAATATTATAATACAGTTCTATCTCAATGAGGACCGCTTTCCCTAACGCTGCTTATCCTATACTCTAGCTTAAGCCTCATTCGGAGAATAGAAAAAGTATAGAAAAAAAATTGAGCGTCAGCTGTTATTATTTAAGCCGCGTTGGGGAAAGCGGCCCTTAGAATAGAATTTTCTTTCCTTATACTAACTCGCATCAAATATAATCGTGGCTGCTGCTGAATTGAAGAGGTAATACTGGTTTGGTCTGGAGAGAACAAAATATCAATGACACCAGCTGCAGTGTAAAGAGACTTATACACTAAGGCTAAGGTTAGGCGTACACCGGTTAGTCAAGACAAGACAAGACGAGATTAGTCACAGTACTTCACATAGTTGCATATGAAGCAACACACACCAATTAGTCATTGCATCAGTGTGTGCTGCTTCATAAGCAACTATGTGAATAAGGCTAGGCGTACACCGGTTAGTCAAGACAAGACAAGACGAGATTAGTCACGTTTAGTCACAGTAATTCACATAGTTGCTCATGAAGCAGCACACACCGATGCAATGACTAATCGGTGTGTGTTGCTTCATAGGTAACTATGTGAAGTACTGCGAATAAACGTGACCAATCCTCGTCTCAATCTTGTCTTGACTAACCGGTGCATGTTTGAACTAGTAAAATTCAGTCCCCTTGGCCTGGAGCTCAAGAATCACTCACTAGAAACGTTTTTGTCAGAAAGTCCGATGTCCGAACAGCTGACAATTTGATTCAATTATAGTTTAGCATCATTGAATCAAATGGTCAGCTGTTCGGACATCGGACTTTCTGACAAAAACGTTTCTAGTGAGTGATTCTTGAGCACCAGGCCAAGGGACAACTAGTTTTATTTGAACTATAATCATTATTGGGTCTCCTTTCATTGCCTTATTCAATTAATAATTAGAAAAAAATTACGTCATTATCATTTACATGTCAGACTAACATTATTGGACACGATTTATCCTGATCTTGTTTTGAATGGATATTGAAAGTAGTATTGAAAGGCGGGGACTGGGACATGGTATTGATACCATGAAAACATAGGCGGATTTTGGGACACCAAGAAATGACAGGCGGGGACTGGGACACAAGAAATCACAGGCGGGGACTAGGACACAAGAAACCATACGCGGAAGCTGGGACATGAACCAGCGATTGTAACACAACTTCAAAACAATTTCCAGAGCATGATAACCTATGCGATAGTTGAGAGACATTGTTCAAACTAGAATTAGCAGAGATAAAACAGGTAAGGAGCATGTTGAGAGGAAAAACAGTCGATAATGAAAGAGGTGAAATACACACAGCACCGTTTTCATGGTGTGATTCTGCTAGCCACTTTGAAAGCAAATTATGCCAAACGGTTGGCTGTTTTTTCTTCTCCTCCCGAGATCGAGTTTGCAACAGAGTTGAAGCCGGAAGAGCTCTCAAGTCACGTACAATGAATACTTTGCCGTTGCACCGAGTACTCAAGAAGAAGAAATGTATGATTTTTCTCTCTCCACATCTATCGAAAACAGGTCAAGGCCTTCTACTTCTCAACGAAATTGAGTGCTTGTCATCTCTATTTATTCTACCTGTCTAATGAAAATATGATTTTTGGCTTGAAAACATGATCAAGTGAATTATTTTTTCAGTTGGGCTTGTGACTCTAATGAGAGAGGGCTGTATTGCTCAAGTTTGTATCTTTAGTGTTAGCAAAGTCTGAAATGGTGATTTTCAATCCAGCAAGAGTCATGTTATTGTGCCAGAGAATGTCGTATATTGACAGAGATGAAGTGCTACAAGCCGGTTTTATTTTTCATCCATATGCGCCATACATTGTTTTGTGCGGAGTGTGGGTGGAAGACTAGTGGAACTCTTGATCTAGAACACATAAAGTTCATGCATAAAATAAACAATTCGGAGTGTAGTTTGGCCAGGAGTGTGGATGAAAATTATGAATGCTATGTAGTTGCTAGAGAATGTGTGCTGAGAACGGAGGAAGTAATAAGGAATACTTTTAATAAATGGCCGAAGTTTTTACCACATGTTGAAAAATGGTGAAATCTGGTTTGTATTACACAGGTTTTCAAGATGATGTACAATGTATCTCGATGAATACGGATCGGAGAGAAGAAAATCACGCACTGGCGATATTCATGAAAGTAATAATGATCAGCCAATTGACATGAACAAGACATCATCTGTTTTTTCACTTAGAGACGAGGATAATGGAGTGAGAACAGCATTAAATACAAGTAGTGATTCGAGCAATAATTCATACATCACGGATGCGAATGAAACTTCACCACCTCGAATCAATAATACTATTGAACAAATGGTTACCACACCCCAAGGACGTCACATGGCACCGATTTATTTAAAAAATGTGGATCATGATTTCATGCGTTGGGAAGGTGAATTATCAATGGAGTATATTAGTGGTCTGATGGGTGATGCCCACAATATTTATGATCATACGTATGGTCCCAAATTTCACGGAGATAAATTGAAACTAGGCTCTGCTCTGATTGTTTTTGATGATGATAAGATTGAACTACACAAAGGGGATCAGATTTATGAAATTGATAACTCACCAGAAGACTTGGTATTAAAAATAGAGGAGCCGACAAGAGGATTGTATGAGCTTATTTTCAAGAAAGACCCGAAAGATTTCTCACCGGATGATTCTGAGAAATATAAGAGAATTTTATCCTTCACTAATGCACACAGGATTGATTCTGAAGAGGACAGCAACGTGAGATCGAATCGGGGCAGAAAATATGTTTCAATTATCAAAGCATTATTTCCACCAAAGAGAGAGGCCAGTAAAAAAAAACCGGGAGCGGATTGGGTTATAATGGAAAAAATCCTGACACAAAAAATATTATTAAAGGAGGTTTGAATATGAAATTGAATTCAGATAAAAATATTCAATTTCTCTATTATGATGACCCGAATGAGTTATGTGAGAGACTTAAATATTTGGTGAGTTCTTATAGTGCTGGGAATACTACCTTAATTAACGAAATCCGCTCTATAATTGAAGAAATGTTTGAGAAAGGACTTATTGACACCACAAGCATCTTGATATAAATAGTTTAGTCATTATATTGGTGCTAGCAGTATTCGTTCATCATTTACAACAATAACACAGACAAGAAAAATGCATCATATTCATCAGGACGATAGTGTTAATGAAGTGTTTTCACCAATTCATCTTAGAGATTCTCTGATAAAAATGTCACGTAAGCCTCGACGATTACATCATTTGATAAGATTTTTCACCAAAGAAGATGGATTTCTTCCTGACAACATTCTAAACAGGCGTCCAACAACTTTGGATTCATCACAAACAGGGGGTTTCTTTCAAAAAAGAATGCAATGAAATTATTGAAGACTATTTTACTAAACATCGTGAAGATATTTTGAATACAGTAATGATGTATCTTTATACTGTCATGAAACCGGATAGTGAATATGATGTGTTCAAGGAATACACCTCTTTGAAAGCTGAAATTATGAAAAAAACTATGAAAGCAATGGTTAGATATTAATTTTTAATGTGAGTGTAGGTGTGTGTATACATTTTTAAAACAAAATAATCTAAGTTTAGATTAGGTAAAGTATTTGCAAATAAAACTTACTTCATTATAATAAATGTGATTTTATTTTTCTACTCCCATTCACCTAAAACAAAATCCTATTCCCACATACTTTGTCTGAAAGCTTATTCATTACCCGCCTAATTGACCATGTAGACTCCGTCAGTGCTTCTTATCTCAGCGTGCATGAGAAAAAGTTAGAGCACTGATTGGAGTGGTTGAAATGTTCCGTTTAACTTGATTGTTTTAAGTGAAGGTGTGTGGTGATAGAGAAAAATAGGGCAGTGTTAAAAGTATACTGCATTATTGTGGACGCGTGATGATAAGTGAAAATGGCTAGACGAACAATGGGACTAGTGAACTACTTACTAAACTGATACCTGCCCCACAGACCGATTTTAGGCTTCCTTTTCAGGTATAAAAAGACCCGATCCACATATGTAATTATTCTTTCACACATTCACCTCTGTTCGAGCAAGTTGTGCAGTTGTGATTTTTTCATTTGAACTTCTAGCTCTCCGCTTTCTGGGAAAACAAATGTAAGTACATTTTGATTCTGTTGGTCTTTTGTTTTTCTTTATTACTGTTTGACATTGCATCTCATGTTCTTGCCACAATATTTTTTTAAAACACACTTCAAATCGTAACAATGAAAAAACTATTTTGTTTTGATTAAGAAAAAATAATTCCACTGATGTTTTTACTGGTATAATGCGCAAATATCTTTAAAATAATCATGTGTGATGAAGGAAATTTTTGAATAAAACAAAAAACCATTCACTAAGCAACCTTTGCTCTGTCATTGTTTTAGGTCTTTGCTTTTTTAGTGTTTAGCATCACATCTCATGTTCTCTTTACTCACATTTCACCAAATATCACATGAAAATGATTCTGCTGATGTTTTTACTGGATCATGTACAAAATTCGATCTTAGCCGTTGCTCCAACATTCTTTCTCAAGGAATAATGTGTCTTTGACGATGTGAGTTAGATAAATCAACTTTGAATCCCCCATACCATTCATTCAATTAACAAAAATATTTTTTTCCACTATTCACAGATTTTTCGGATTTTGGCGAGTAGCAGATCTGTGATCCATATCATTTCCCACGTAGCAACCATTTGCACACGATCGTCTCTTTGAGTGAGGATTTGCAAAAATACACATAAAACGTAAGTTGAACAAGAATATTCATTCATCCATTTTGCTTTATACAAAAATTATTTGTTTTATTTTTATGTCACTATTCTGTGTTATGTTATAAACTACTAGATAGATAGATAGATAGATAAACTACTAATTCATTGTATTTGATGAGAAAATATACAGAGTTATGAATTTTGAGCACCTATTTGAAAAGTGAAGTACGGTAATTGTTTCCTTTTTGATTTGAATTTCACATCTAAATACAACACATTCAAAAGATAATAATAGAAATGAGAGTATTTTTCACACTTGAAAGTATGGTCTATTATTTCTTTCAACTTATTAATTTTAAAAATACACCAGTTCTGAAGTGATGTAGTAGTATAGGTGAAACTAATAGTTTTGAGATGTTACTAGTTATTTTTTCGAAAATACATTATTAGAACTTTTCAGATAATTTTGTGAATTGAATCAAATAAGCCGTAAATAAAACATTACCTAAGCTTGAAATGCTTCTCTATGATTCAACTATTTTTCAGTACAATATTATGTTTGAAAGCCGGTAAACCGACCTCAAGTTTGCCGATGAGAAAAATATTCTTTCATTAACAAGAATTTCTTTCCATTATTTTCTCAGATTTTCGGAAATCACGGAGTGGCAGTGTTTTGGTTGAATTGGGGCTCAGCATTCCGGCATTGAGGCGCAAGAGGACAATATTCTAATAGAATCAAACACGAAACGTGAGTTGCAGAATAATCCATTCATTTCTTTTTTATTTTTTATAAATGTTACCCCATAAAACTAAAATTTTTCTTGAAAATCGAATATTGAAACATTTGCTCGCATGTTTTTCACTCAATTCAATGTATTAAATATCAATCTAGTACACTATTTCATCGAATTTCGACGAAAAAACGTAAGAAGATCTGTGATGGGACTTTGCCAACGGCATTCGCCATCTAGTGGTGAATTTGCGAACCATTTTCAAATGTTTAGCTAAAAGCAGTACTGCATTTCCACATTAAAATGAACGTTTTTCAATGATGGAATTTTGATAAAGCCACGATATTATTTCTATTAAATTAAGCAGAAATCTAAAAACTCGGTTGTAATTTGTGATTTTTGATTATTATGAATCCCATTTGAATGATTTTACCGTAAACTCAGGTTTTTATGTAATTTTCAGCTAAAATTCACTATACAAATCTCCGTGCGGTACGCCGCCCGAAAATCTATCAATTTATTGTCAAAAGTCGTTGTAATTTGTGATTTTTTGATTATTATGAATCCCATTTGAATGATTTTTCCGTAAACTCTGGTTTTTTATGTGATTTTCAGCTAAAATTCACTATACAAATCTCTGTGCGGTATGCCGCCTGAAAATCTATCAATTTATTGACAAAAGTCGTTGTAATTTGTGATTTTTTGATTATTATGAATCCCATTTGAATGATTTTTCCGTAAACTCTGGTTTTTATGTGATTTTCAGCTAAAATTCACTATACAAATCTCTGTGCGGTATGCCGCCTGAAAATCTATCAATTTATTGACAAAAGTCGTTGTAATTTGTGATTTTTGATTATTATGAATCCCATTTGAATGATTTTTCCGTAAACTCTGGTTTTATGTGATTTTCAGCTAAAATTCACTATACAAATCTCTGTGCGGTACGCCGCCCGAAAATCTATCAATTTATTGACAAAAGTCTGCTGATTCATTGATGAAAAATCTAATGATTTATTGTCAAAAAACCTTGTGTATCACTTTTACCATTATTCTATTGGATCAAAAATGCATTCTAGCAGAAAAAAACCTGAATATTATTGACTCCATTCATTCACAAAAAAATTATTGCGTATATTTTAACTAAACTAATAAGATCTGGTGATTGTGCATTGAAATCTCGATATTTTTTCTAGATCTCATCTGAATATTATGTTGGAGAAATATGCTATTTTATTGAAAAAAATCAATTAATATTTGGTTTCTGTACAAAATTCTGATTATTACATATGGTAGAGTGAATTTCATTTCAATATTCTATCACATGCACAATGTAATTTCAACCAATTTTTTTCTTTCATTTTCACAGAGAGACGAGCCTTATCAAAAGATTGCCAAAACTACAAGAAGTGTGCTATCATCCATCAATTCCCACAAGAAGTGAGTTAAGTGAGTCAATCATTCGAAAAATGGAGCATAATTCTTTAATAGACATTTTTGAAACATGCATTTTGGAAAAATCCCCTGTGTGCAGTATTGATAGTGTTGGGAGATTTCTAAAAAAACTGGTTAGTAAATCGGAGTTGAAGTCAACTGAAAAAATCAGAAATATATTTAGGAAAATCAATGCTCTGTTCCTTAATGCCAAGAAAAGGAAGGAGATGTCCTACTCTAGCCAAATTAAATTTTTAAAGTTCTGTTTCAATGTATTAAGTATCTCAGACATGACCGATTTTCTTACCGAAGGACTGAGTGCTAAAAAGATTGATGAAATCAACAAAAAAATGTATAGCAAATCAGATTGTAACAAACTATTCAATCTAATTGAGGATGTTGATTTTGATGAGGTTGATCACGCCTCTTCCTCCTCTCACAATATTGTGAATGAAGAGATTTTCCATGATGGAGACTCAGCCATGAGTGAGATCTTTGAAAACCCGCTTCAATAATTGTAGATGAAGATAACATCAATTTTGAAGATCAGTATTTTGAAAAATAAATGATTCAAAATCTAATGATATAACACCCATTGTTGAAACATACCAGAGACGAGACCAAGAAAAACTTCAAGTAATGACATCTAAAGTCCCTATTTCTTCTCAGAATTCTGGAATGATGGTTAAAATTGAGGTGACAGATTTGAGAGATATTAGGAATGTGAGAGATAGTGATAGGTGGAGAAAAGTAGCTAAAAAGCAATATTCATCTCGAAAATGAGGAAGACCCGAAATTCAAGAAAGTAAATGAGTGTTTGAAACTGGCCATTGCAGACTTAGTTAAAAAGAACGATGTGACTAAGATTACTAGGAAGAATAACATTCAATGAATTAAATACTGATTCACCAGAATATCCTCTCATATCATAAATTATCAAAAAGATTAGCTTTGACAATTTTTCTCATCTCAACTCTCTCTTTTCAGATTGTTTGCGCAATTTGGGGATAAATAATGAATATTAATCAAACTTAACAATGATTAGAGGTGATAGATCGAAATCAAGTAGACTTCAAATTCAGCCTCCAACAATTTTGTGGAGTTAGAATCAGCCTTCTCAAATGCTCTTAAAACTTACTATTACAGAAATATTCAATTTAAAGATATATGCACATTGTTGAAATCATTGAAAAATCAGTGTGTTAATTTGTTAAAATCTCAATTGGATGATGCAGGCTCTATAAAATTCAACATTCTGGTCGAGTGCACCTATAGAAAACAGTCACAATCTTTGGATGAGATTTCATATCAAAACAGATCTTTTAAAACAAAGAACACTCCTCTTTTCTCTGGTTCATCTATAAGCAGTATTTATAATGAATGCATTTCATCTATTTGTGATGAGGAAGCAAATTATCAAGGATTTGGGTCAGGATGGACATTGAGTAGAATTGATGGGGTCCTTCTCAGAACAAATAAATACAAACCATTGAGGGTGGATCCTATATTGAACTACCTAAAAGATTGCTAACAGAAAATCGGTTATCAACTGTAAAACACAGACAATCAATGCTTCATCTGGGCTATTTTAAGCAAGTATGTAAGAAACAGACCAGCGCGTATTTCTCATCATCATCAAAATCTGAAATCAAAGTTTAATTTCAGTAAAATCTCATTCCCAACACCTTTAAAAGATGTTAGAATCTTTGAAAGCTCAACCCATCTGTGTCAATAAATGTTTATGGATTAGACTCCTCTCAAAATGTTTATCCTCTGAGACTTAGTGAATTTATCAAGAGAAATCACTTTGATTTGTTGCTTTTACAGAAAGACACTAACACACATTGGTGTTACATAAAAAACTTGGCTAGGCTAGTCGTTGCTCAAATTAATAAACACAAGGAAAAATACATATTTGCAAACGGTGTCTCACTCATTTTGGTAGAATATCCGCATTCGAATCACATTAAAGGATTTGTAAAAAGATGATTTATTTAGAGCAATCATGCCCAAATCAAATCCAACTGTGGGACCTCCCATTATGCGTTTCAAGAATTATCAGAATCAATATTCAGTCCCAATCGTAGTCTATGCGGATTTTGAGAGTATTCTAAAACCATACCATTCTAGTCAACCCCCGCTTTCCACTAGTTTCACGGAGAAAACCCACAAACATGAACCATTCAGTTACTGTTGCTACACAGTCATGGATGAAAGTCTTCCAGATCAAATAAGAAATACCATCACAGAAAACCCATTTCTCTACAGAGGTAGTAATGCTCCTAATCATTTCATCAAGTACTTAATTGATTTGGCCAATAATTTAGGTGAGATGATAAAACAAATATACCAATTATCTTTACAAAAGAGGATGAGGATCATTTCAACTCCCAATCATGTTGTGAAATGTGTGAATGTGAGTTCACAATGATTGTAACACCTGTTAAAGACCATGATCATTTGAGTGGGAGGTATAGGTCTAAGCTTTGCTCCCCCTGCAACTTGAAAAGATTGAGACAAAGGTATATTCCAGGAAGACTACACAATCTGTCACAATATGACGCCCACTTCATCATACTGAGTTTGGGTTGTGATCAGGAAAAATTGATATCATCCCCAATACAAGTGAGAAGTACATCACATTTTCAAAACACACTAAAACGGATTGACACTAAGATTTATTGATTCAATGAGATTCATGAATTCTTCTCTCTCCAATTTGGCAAACGATTTGAGTAGAGAGGATTTTGTTCATGTCAAGAAGTTTTTCCTGAGTCCAAACTTGATCTTGTTTGTAAAAAAGCCAATTTTCCCTATGAATATGTTGATTGTTATGAGAAATTGGAGGACAAAACTTTGCCATCAATTGAAAATTTCTATAGCAGTCTAATGAGTGAGGAAATTGATGAGGAGGAATATATCCATGCACAAAACATGTGGGACTCATTCAGGATTCAAAACTTAGGTCAATATTCAGACTTATACCTTAAATTGGATGTTCTTATCTTGTCAGACATTTTTCAAACATTTAGAAAAAGCTGTATGAAAACATATGGTCTAGACTGTTGTCATTATATCACAATTGCCTCTTACACATTTGATGCAATGTTATTCTATACTAAGGTTGAATTAGAGTTAATTTCTGACTATGGGATGTTTATTTTCATTGAGCAAGGATTACGCGGAGGAATTACAACTTCTGTGCATCGCCATTCAATTGCTAATAATCAAGACATTCCTGAAGCATTTGATCCAGAAAAGAGAGAACCTTTTGAATCTCATCGACGCCAATAACCTATATGGGTGGGCATTATCAAAACCCTTCCATTATCAGATTTTGTATAGATGAGAAAAGAACACATTGCATTACTAGACATATTGAAAATTCCCAATGAATCGAGTGAGGGCTACATATTCGAGGTTGACATTGATTACCCCAAAAACTTCATGATAAACATAGTGATTTACCTTTTTCCTGAGAAAATGCCCCCAACAACAAAAATGAAAAATTAATGCTAACATTAGAGCCAAAAAGGATTATGTATGTCATTATTTAAATTTAAAACAGGCCATTGAAAATGGGTTGATAGTTAGAAAAATAAAAGGGTTTTAAAATTCACACAATCAAAATGGATGGAGCCATACATAAGACTTAATACAACTTTGAGACAGAAATCAACAAATGAATTTGAGAAACAATTAAGGAAGGTTATGAATAATGCGATTTTGGCAAGACAATCGAGAACACAAAAAAAGGGTTAATATGAAGCTAGTCAATTCACAAAAACAATTGGAGAAATTAGTGAACAACACAGCATTCAAAGATAGAACTATTTATTCCGAAAATCTTTGTCTGGTAGAGTCTCAGAAGCAAAATGTTATTCTTTCCAAACCCATCTACATAGGTTTCGCTGTGTTGGAACTGTCCAAACACTTGATGTATGATTTTTTTATAATGTAATGCAGAAATACTATGGGTAGAAAAACTAAAATTGTTGTATATTGACACAGATTCATTCTTTTGAAATAAAAACATTTGATTTATATAAAGAGTTAGCAAGATCATTTCTGAATAGGCATCTAGACTTGTCTGATCACCCCAAGGATCATGAGCTCTATTCCCTTGAAAACATGAAAGTATTAGGTAAATTTTCAGATGAAACCACATCAAGGCGCGGAGTTTGTATCATTAAGACCAAAGCTTTATTCCTATAAAATATGTGGTAAAGAAGGTGATATTGAGAAAAAAAAAGCAAAAGGTGTCTCAAGACAAGTGATTGAAAAGAATATCTCATTCAATGATTATTACACTGTTCTGAAAAACGATGAGAGTTCAATGAGTAGACAAGATAGGATTGAGAGTGTGAGATCAAGATACAGAACTATGATAACTTTCAGATCTTCAAATCATGTTATTAACACAGTTAAACTTAATAAGCTTTCATTATGCAGCAAGGATGACAAGAGAATTATTCTCCATGATGGGGTGACCACACTGCCTTATGGTCACTATCTAGCAGACAAAGTAAACAAAAAGATTTTCTCATGCGAAGCTTAGAATGAGTAATAATTAGAGTTTTGACATTTCATGAAAAAGGCTATGATATTATGATATGAGAGGATGTAGAGTTTTGTAAATATTAATGTAGTGCCTATTGGTGTGGCCAACACACCACAATATAATCATAATATTTTCAGTAATCATTAAAAATAAGAATAAAAGCTGTATTGATAGTTGAATATAATTTTTGTAGATCTTAATATAGCGTCTATTGGTGTGGTCAACATTTTCAGTAATCATTAAAAAATAAGAATAAAAGCCGTATTGATAGAGTTGAATATAATTTTAGTAGATGCTGATGTAGTGTCTATTGGTGTGGACAACACGCTGCAATATAATCATAATATTTTCTGTAATCACTAAAATAGGAATAAAAGCTTTATTGATAGAGTTAAATATAATTTTGTAGATCTTAATGTAGCGACTATTGGTGTACAATATACACATACACAAAATATTTGTCCTAATCTTATATAAAAAATGCAATCTCAATAAATAAGAGTATTTTTCTGTAAAAGAAAGATGTGTAAATAAAATGATTACATTTTTTGGAGTTCATATTCTTTCACCATTACCCAATCCCTGTCTTATCATATAGAAAATTTTAAAACCATCATGCAACATTGAACTATGTGTCATTTGTTGGATGATGCTTGAGAGGAATGTCTTAAAATAAAATATTGGCTTGCAATAGTCGAATATTCTATTTAGTTGTGTTATTTTTCAAGTGAAGTGAGAGAAAATTACATTGTTTCAAAAGCATGAATCAGTATAATGTCGCAGTGGAGGAAAACAATGAAGATGTGATTTGTGATAGAAATCACATGAGGAGAATGATCTCCTCATTGTACAATTTATTCTGCAGTTCCCGACAGTCAGTAGAATGATGACTATTAATCCAATATGTGAAACAATCATGAGCATTATCATCACAGCTAACCAACTCTCTAATATACTGACTAGAAATTTCAAGAAACAACGTAAATAAGTTACAATAAAATACAGAAATATGCTTTTTCATTTTTCCACTAGAACCCGTAAATTATAATATAAAAGGCTCTACAGTCCAACGCCAGAATATTGTATACAGCTTGAGAATTGACACTCTCTTTTGCAGTACAAGGAGAAATCTCTTGCGAAAAAAAGAAGAAATGATTTGGGATGTGTTAACTAGTGGCATACATTAACTAGTGACAATGGTTTGAGTCCTTATCCAAATCTAGCCAACATGAAACAAATGAAAATCACTTTACCTTTTCAAGTATTTTTTGCAGTGAAGAGAATAAGATTTTTCTTGGTCTGCTGTTAGCTCAGTCGGCATACATTATACTATAACATGCTCTAGACTCCAAGTCCAGAACTGGGGATCCAGCTTGAAGGAGTTGACACTCACTGCTGCAGTCACAAGGAGATAGTACACTGGTGAAGAGAATAAGATTTTCTTGGTCTGCTGTTAGCTCAGTCGGCATACATTATACTATAACATGCTCTAGACTCCAAGTCCAGAACTGGGGATCCAGCTTGAAGGAGTTGACACTCACTGCTGCAGTCACAAGGAGATAGTACACTGGTGAAGAGAATAAGATTTTTCTTGGTCTGCTGTTAGCTCAGTCGGCATACATTATACTATAACATGCTCTAGACTCAAGTCCAGAACTGGGGATCCAGCTTGAAGGAGTTGACACTCACTGCTGCAGTCGCAAGGAGATAGTACACTGGTGAAGAGAATAAGATTTTTCTTGGTCTGCTGTTAGCTCAGTCGGTATACATTATACTATAACATGCTCTAGACTCCAAGTCCAGAACTGGGGATCCAGCTTGAAGGAGTTGACACTCACTGCTGCAGTCACAAGGAGATAGTACACTGGTGAAGAGAATAAGATTTTTCTTGGTCTGCTGTTAGCTCAGTCGGCATACATTATACTATAACATGCTCTAGACTCCAAGTCCAGAACTGGGGATCCAGCTTGAAGGAGTTGACACTCACTGCTGCAGTCACAAGGAGATAGTACACTGGTGAAGAGAATAAGATTTTCTTGGTCTGCTGTTAGCTCAGTCGGCATACATTATACTATAACATGCTCTAGACTCCAAGTCCAGAACTGGGGATCCAGCTTGAAGGAGTTGACACTCACTGCTGCAGTCACAAGGAGATAGTACACTGGTGAAGAGAATAAGATTTTTCTTGGTCTGCTGTTAGCTCAGTCGGCATACATTATACTATAACATGCTCTAGACTCCAAGTCCAGAAATACCAATTCAATCAAATCATGGTTTGTAAAAATGTCCTAGAGTTTTTTGCACTTGAAAAATGTCACAGAGATTGTGGCCCAAAACCCGCCTGTGTTTACTTGTGTCCCAGTCCCCGCCTGTGATTTCTTGTGTCCCAGTCCCCGCCCGTGATTTCTTGTGTCCCAGTCCCCGCCTGTCATTTCTTGGTGTCCCAAAATCCGCCTATGTTTTCATGGTATCAATACCATGTCCCAGTCCCCGCCTTTCAATACTACTATTGAAGTCTTTTCGAAATATTGAACAAGATTTCAAGCAATCTGATGTGTACAACAAACGTATTTATCTACGAACGTGTTATAACGCAAGTTTCTATCATCACAGTATCATAATTGAAATCGAAACAGTAGCTTTTTCGAAACGGAATTTGAAACTTGTATCATAATTAATGGCCTCAATATGATACAGGTTGAACATTATGGAACTTTTCTTGCTCATTCTGATCCAGTTTTAAAACACTGGAATGGAACAAAACTGAATCGCACCTGATGAAAACGCTGTGTAGTAGTTGTTCATTCGTGTGTTTAGCTAGCAGTAATTACTCATATACTATCTGAGTTAACGTGAATTGAGTCATCTGTCTCATTCGAACACATATAGCAGGATTATTTTAAATTGTCAGAAAACAGCTGATTGATGTACGCTCGTTTACTGAAGTTTAATCAGCTGTTTTCTGACAATTTAAAATATTCCTGCTTTAGAAGAGCTCTATTCCTAATTGAGATGATCTTAAAATATAAAATATTG
This sequence comes from Laodelphax striatellus, assembly GCA_017141395.1. Classification (NCBI taxonomy): domain Eukaryota; kingdom Metazoa; phylum Arthropoda; class Insecta; order Hemiptera; family Delphacidae; genus Laodelphax; species Laodelphax striatellus. The sequence goes on along the minus strand of CM029536.1, from coordinate 1,084,858 downwards.
TCAATTTCCCAGTCACTAAACACTCCATAAAACAAAAACTTTACGAAACAAATACTTATCACTATCTCTTTAATTTACAGAACAATGGTTTCAAGTTGAAACTAACACATCATCTTTGATCAAAGTGTTTAGTATGATCGTTATGTGACGATTATTATTAACAATATCGTCAAGTTATTCCACTCATCGAAAGATTCCAAAACATCAACATTATTTTTTCTAGAAATTTCATCAGTTCTATTCTTTTTCTAGGCAGTGATGCACAAATCTCGAGAATTTGACCCAGAATTTTTTATCGGTTCCGTCTTTTTCTCTCGACAGATGCACAAAAATCAAGCGGCCCTTCCTCTGCGACCGCTATTGCAATAAGATAACGACATCGAGCATGAACGTGTTCATTCAGTACGAGGACAACGTCTACGCGGGAGACTGCCGCCAGGTGACAGTCGGCGACAAACAGATCTGGAACGAACAGGAGGTCTTCATGGCGTCCTGTCACACCGTCGAGAGACACGGCAACAATCTCAGGTGAGAGATATGAAGCATATTTTCATTCCCATTCCTCCATAACCATCTCGAATTTCAATTTTTATTTACATAATTAGTTTTGTACTCTTGGGTCTGAATCCTGATTTATTGATGTAACGAATTATTTCAGTTTGCAAACTCTCTCAACTAAGTGGGTAAAAAATAAAAACCATAATAATTAATTGGACGAAATTCCTAATTATAATGCCATATAATATTCTGAAGACTATTGCTACGTACTGCAAATATTGAGAATAGAATAATAGCTAGTAAGGAAATTCAAGGATGAATGCTGCTGCACAAAAAACTTTCTCCCCGGGCGGGAATCGAACCCAGCACCTCTGGTTTGCCGGATCAGTGCCCTAGCCTCTAGACCACCGGAGATCTTCTGTATAGCAGCTTTCATTTTTGATATTAGCTAAATCAGCCAGATAATTATAAAGATGGAAGGAAATGAGATATTGCAACTATACAGTTGCTGTTAAATCATAATAATTAATAATATATGAATGCTATACAGAAGATCTCCGCTGGTCTAGAGGCTAGGACACTGATCCGGCAAACCAGAGGTGCTGGGTTCGATTCCCGCCCGGGAGAAAGTTTTTCGTGTAGCAGAATTCATCGAATTTCCTTACTAGCTATTATTCTGTTGTCAATATTTGCAGTAGCAGAAGTCTTCATTCAGATTCGTAATTCTATCACGAATTTTCACTTCCAAAGCTAGAAATACGACATCAACTTGAAATATTAGGAATTTTGATAAAAATATTGATCATTGAATCGTGAGATATTCTTCTTGCTAATTATTTTCTTTCTGCAATTCTTTGCCCAGAGCCACCGACTGTCTAAACGGCACAATTCTGGAAGAAAGCAAACTTCCGCAGCCCTACGTGAATTTCAGCGTATTCTGGACGCTGGTAGCCAACAGCACGACCCCCGTGGACCCCGGCCAGCAGTACCTTCCCTGGCAGAGCAAGCTGACCATCTACAACTACTCCCGGCTGCTCATCAACCTCGACGGCTGTGTCAACACGCTGCGTGGCGAGTGCCGGGAATTTCAGAGCACGCACGACAGCGATGGAGACAATCACACCGCGCAGAGCCGCTTTCCTTGCTATATCAATAGGGTAAGTTGAGCTCTACCAGAGGCAATACAAAAATATATCATAATCTTCAGAGAAAATAGTTTTTTTATCTTCAATAACAATTTAATTTATTTACTTTGGTTCGATCGATATTTTAATATTTATTTATTTATTTGACAATTATATACTGCGCAATACAGTATGTGGGAAGAAATAACAGGCATAGCCCAAAACCACTTCAATCCCAAATTTGGATTACATGTTCTAGAAGTTATGTACATGATTATATTTATTTGACTTTATCATTCATCCTAAATATTATAAGGTGATCGTTCTTAATTATTTTCTTATTTTTTCTCCGACAGAACGATTTAACAGCTATGTTAGCCCTCTTCAAATCTTTTAGCACCTGATTTTAGAAAAAATCTCGAATGTAGAAAACAAATTTGACTTACATTTTAGTGACGATCGTACTGATGGTGTACTTGATCAGACTGAGCTGATGAAGTCCAACACCAGTACGAAACGTTAAACAAAATTAAAGTAAGTTGAGTTGAGTTTTTTACTTATTTATTACAAGCTGTCCCGGCGAACTTCGTATCGCACTCTTCCCCCCCCCCCAAATGTCCCCCCTCTTCTCTCCACAAATGTCCCCCCTTCATGCCATCCTTCAAAAAATGCCATACCCCAAAATAATGCCCCCCGTTCATTCCCCCCCAAATGTCACCCCCACATATCCCTCTTCTTGTCAACCCCCTCTTTCCCATCAAATGTCACCCCCCTCTTCCCACCAATTTTTCTTTTTTTTCAATTTCTTCAATTTTGTATTTTTTTTATTTATCTATTTCTTTTTATTTTTTTTAATTTATTTTTTATTTTATTTCTGTTCTTCAATTTTATTATTTGAAACGATAGAACATGTATTATACGAACGAGTACTCATTCTTAATTGATGATTCTAGCGTAAAAATAATTAGAGCAGAAAACCTAGTGCAAAAAAAATGGTTCGTGACGGGGATCGAACCCCAAACTCAAGGTCGTGAGGCGAAACGCTATCCACTGAGTCACGGAGCTTGAGATGGCATCGCTAATTTTCTGGTCTTGAATCACGATCATCTTTCCGTTCTTCGGTAGCAATTTCAAAACGTACGTTTGTGAAATGTTTGATAAATCATTAATGTACTAATTATTTATTAATTATAAAGGATTTTCTTATATTTTAATACATATTATGTTAACCAGTGCTGTAAAAATTCAAACGAATCCAAAATCATCTAAATCGGTTCAGCCGTTCTCGAGTTATAAGCGAGCGTACAGACACCAACTCTCTTTTATTAATAATATAGATAGAAGATTGTGAGTTATTCTTTCAAATCAATGGAATTTTATCCAAATAATGGAATACAACAACATTTTAGCCCCTTTTTCTATTTATTAAGAATTCGATCTTGAAATTTTCTCGTTTTTCTGTCCACGAAACGTTTTAACAACTATGATAGCATAATTAAAATCTTAATCTAAGTACCTCCTCCTATTGTTTATTACAAACAAGATCTCCAAAAATTTCTCATTTATCTGTCTACATAACGATTCAATAAATACTCAATGACAACAGTAGTAGTAGTCCAAGTCCACTTCAAATCTTCTTCTATAGTCTGGCAACAGACAAAAGAACCTTCGCGCATCGTATCACTGAAGTGATACAGTATCACATAGTACCACTAATCTAGTGAGCGAGTGAGATAAACTGCTGCATTGCATAACGTGCGCTCTCTCTGCACAGTAGAGTTCTTACTTTGGAGGCTCTTTTGTTTGTTACCAGACTATAACAACTATGTTAGCATACTTAAAATATTTCAGTACCTCCTCCTATTGTTTATTACAAACAAGATCTCCAAAGTTTCTCCTTTATCTGTCTACATAACGATTCAATAAATACTCAATAACAACAGTAGTAGTCCAAGTCCACTTCAAATCTTCTTCTATAGTCTGGCAACAGTCAAAAGAACCTCCGCGCATCGTATCACTGAAGTGATACAGTATCACAATCATAGTACCACTACTCTAGTGAGCGAGTGAGATAAACTGCTGCATTGCATAACGTGCGCTCTCTCTGCGCAGTAGAGTTCTTATTTTGGAGGCTCTTTTGTTTGTTACCAGACTATAACAACTATGTTAGCATACTAAAAATCTTTCAGTACCTCCTCCTATTGTTTATTACAAACAAGATCTCCAAAATTTCTCCTTTATCTGTCTACATAACGATTCAATAAATACTCAATAACAACAGTATAGTCTGGCAACAGACAAAAGAACCTTCGCGCATCGTATCACTGAAGTGATACAGTATCACATAGTACCACTAATCTAGTGAGCGAGTGAGATAAACTGCTGCATTGCATAACGTGCGCTCTCTCTGCGCAGTAGAGTTCTTATTTTGGAGGCTCTTTTGTTTGTTACCAGACTGTTATTATTTATAATTCTATTTCTATTCTAGTTATTAGAAATAATTCTATTTATTAAGAATTCGTTCTTGAAATTTTCTCGTTTTTCTGTCCACGAAACGTTCAACAACTATGATAGCATACTTAAAATCTTTCAGTACCTCCTCCTATTGTTTATTACAAACAAGATCTCCAAAATTTCTCCTCTATCTGTCTACATAACGATTCAATAAATACTCAACAACAGCAGTAGTAGTCCAAGTCCACTTCAAATCTTCTTCTACCTTTTTCTCTTGTTCAGCACGATTACGTCTCAATATTTTCTCGTTTTTTTCTTTCTGTCAACAGAACGACTCAAGCACAGTGGTAGCCCGCTTCAACCTGGACAAAACGCGTCGCGAGCTTCTAATCGCAGTACTGGTGCCACTCACCCTGTTCGTGGTGAGCCTCACCGCCTTGGTTGTGATCGCCCACTCGGTGCAAGTGGGCGACGACGCCAAAATGCGCTGGCGATGCAAGTGGCTGGCATCGCCCGCTGCCGCCGACTGCGCAGAAGACGCCGTCGACGACGAGCAACTAGCCATGGAGGACGTGCTGCAAGCCAACAGCGAAGCGGCGATTGCCGACGAAATTGCCGCCAATGCTCATTAACAGTGAGAGTTGTTGACGATCCAGGACGCTGCAAAAGTGGCCGACGACTAGCCATGAGAGACTAGCAGCGGAGCGACAATTCGGGACGAAATTGGCGACAACAGCGAAGCGTAATTTCGTAACAAAATTGCCACTAACAGCGGAGTGGTAATTGCTGACGAAATTGCCTGTTTACGATCCAGGACGCTGCAAAAGTGGCCGACGACTAACAACTAGCCATGAAAGACTAACAGCGGAGCGACAATTCGTGTCTAAATCGGCGATGACACTCATTTAACAGTGTTATTGATCTAGGACGCTGCAAAAGTGGCCGACGACTAACAACTAGCCATGAAAGACTAACAGCGGAGCGACAATTTGTGACGAAATTGGCGACAACGCTCATTAAGGCTAGGCGTACACTGGTTAGTCAAGACAAGACGAGATTAGTCACGTTTAATCACAGTACTTCACATAGTTGCTTATGAAGCAGCACACACCGATGCAATGACTAGTCGGTAAGTGCTGCTTCATAAGCAACTATGTGGAGTACTGTGACTAAACGTGACTAATTTCGTCTTGTCTTGTCTTGACTAACCGGTGTACGCCTAGCCTAACAGTGTTGTTGACGATCCAGGACGCTGCAAAAGTGGCCGACGACTAACAACTAGCCATGAAAGACTAACAGCGGAGCGACAATTCGTGACGAAATTGGCGACAACGCTCATTAACAGTGTTGTTGACGATCCAGGACGCTGCAAAAGTGGCCGACGACTAACAACTAGCCATGAAAGACTAAGAGACGGTTGGCCCCAGGAGGCGTCAGACACGTCAAGTGCTTGCACACTGCAAGACACAAACGTGTGACTAACAGCAGAGCGACAATTCGTGACAAAATCGGCGACAACACTCATTAACAGTGTTGTTGACGAGCCGGGACGCTGCAAAAGTGGCCTACATGACTAACAACTAGCCATGAAAGACTAACAGCGGAGCGACAACTTGTGACGAAATTGGCGACAACGCTCATTAACAGTGTTGTTGACGATCCAGGACGCTGCAAAAGTGGCCGACGACTAACAACTGTCTGTGAAAGACAGATGCTGCAAGCTGACAACATTGCCGCCTAACACACCGAAGTTATTGCTGTTTGTTACAACGAAGGTAAACTAGCCAGCTCGAATCTTTCTGAATCGAGATTCTGCTGTCAATATTTTTGAAGATTTAAACTTGATTAAGAGGTGTTGTAGAACTTCTTTAGATGAATGAATGAAACAGATAGTGTCGATTCCACAAAAGACAATATCAGTTCCATGTAGTCATTCTTTAGATGCAGTCATTATTTAGATGAATATCTAAATAATGACTGCATAGAATAGTACAGATATTGTCAATTGCACAAAAGAGAATATCTGTTTAATGCAATCATTATTTCCAAATTTGAAATTGTTCATCAAGAATCCAATTCACACTTCAAATTACGTTTGCAAATGATAAAATTCCACATCCAATAAACTAAGAAAGTCTCGCTTTGAATTGAACTGCTGACTATAAACTTCAAACTGGACAAGCACTCTTTTGCTGCTCTTGTCTAAAATTGGACACCATTCATTGAATGAGATTTTTGATGCAAAATTTGATTTGAGCTTATTTGTAAGTAGGCTATTGCATTTTCATTTGTCATTTTTATCTATTATCTCTCAACAACTTACTTCACGCAAGTATTTTAAGTTTAGGATTAAACATATTGGATGATGATGCATTGAACAATGGAATAGAAATTCATCATAATAATTCTATATTGTGCGACAATTTATAGGCTTGTAATTGGTAATTATTTTATCAGTTGAATCAATCGGAATAATCCTCAACAAAAATAGAACCAATCAAAAATGAATCAAAAATTATCCTCCAGGACGATCAATCTGTTTCAGTTCACTGGAATACAAATTCATTCTCTTGAAAATCAAAATTACTCTTGGAACTTTGATAGACTAAATTTCTAGTTAGCATGTAGCAACTCAATCAAAACAGATCCTGAAACATCTTCCAGGTAGATTAATCTGCTTTAGAACACTGGTTCACGTAATCATTCTCTTAGTTCTATTCTATTCTAATCATTCTCTTGAAAATCAAAATTCGCTCTTGGAACTTTTAGAGACTGAACCCCTAGTTGGCATGTAGCAACTCAATCAAAACAGATCCTGAACCAGTGAAATAATATTATTCTATGGACGAGAAACGACCAAGACTGGCCAATTCCCAAGGGAGCTTTCAAAACATCAACTTTGTTTTACTCTCCCTGCATAAATCCACATCAGGGGAACAATTATTATCATATTCTCCGGACGATGATAAGCGTAGCCTACAAAACTGCTGGCCAACTCCGGGGCAACCTTTCAAAACATGAGCTTCGCATTAATTGACGTCAGGGGATGGAGCCAAGATAGCCAATTAGGTAGTGTCCAATACCTAAAAGAAGAAGAGGAACATGAACAAGAAGAAGAAGAAGGGGAAGAGAAAGAAGGGGAAGAAAAAGAAGAAGAAAACAACAACGAGGAGAAAAAGAAGGAGAAGAAGAAGAAAGAAGAAGAAGAAGAGAAAGAGAAGAAGAAGAAGAAGAAGAAGAAGAAGAAGAAGAAGAAGAAGAAAAAGAAGAAGAAGAAGAAGAAGAAGAAGAAGAAGAAGAAGAAGAAGAAGAAGAAGAAGAAGAAGAAGAAGAACAAGGAAGAAAAAGAAGAAGAAAACAACAACAACAACAACAAAAGAGAAAAGAAGAAGAAGAAGGAAGAAGAAGAAGAAGAAAAGAAGAAGAAGAAGAAGAAGAAGAAGAAGAAGAAGAAGAAGAAGAAGAAGAAGAAGAGAAGAAGAAGAAGAGAAAAGAAGAAGAAGAAGAAGAAGAAGAAGAAGAAAAGAAGAAGAAGAAGAAGAAGAAGATGAAGAAGGGAAGAAGAAGAAGAAGAAGAAGAAGAAGAGAAGAAGAAGAAGAAGAAGAAGGAGAAGAAGAAGAAGAAGAAGAAGAAGAAGAAGAAGAAGAGAAGAAAAGAAGAAGAAGAAGAAGAAGAAGAAGAAGAAGAAGAAGAAGAAGAAGAAGAAGAAGAAGAAGAAGAAGAGAAAAAGAAGAAGAAGAAAGGAAGAAGAAGAAGAAGAAGAAGAAGAAGAAGAAGAAGAAGAAGAAAAAGAAGAATATAGAAAAGAAAAATAAGAATAAGAAGAAGATAAAGAAGACGAATGAAAAGAAAAAGAAGAAGAAGAAAGTTATTGAAAGTTACTGAAAAGATTGGTGAAATTCAACACTGTTATTCTCCAGTGATGACGTCACACAATCAGCTGAATGTAGCTTCCCCTGCGCAACAATCTCGTGAACACTACATTGTATTCTATTCATCTTGAGGGGAATAATATTAACATTCTCTGAACAATGAACAGAGTTGAATACTGCGATGAAAGGACGCAGGTTGATTAAGAGAGTCCAACAGGTGAAACACGAGTCTGTCCATGCCTCTTCCTTCCTTTCAACTCGATCGATGAGCTGACTCGCAAAGGTTGGCCAGAGATTGCAATTTGCGTGCCTCCCAACCCCCCCAAGAAGAACATTCAACCCCCCTCCATGCAATTTTCGTGCCTCACTCTCCCTCACCGCCCAAGGAAAGCATTCAACCTCCACCTACCATCACACCCTAAAGCTCACTAAGGCTAACATCAACTTTGGGGAACTATAGCTTCTTGTTAGACGTTCGTTCATCCTCGGAGTTTCATGCGGCTCTCATACGAGTTCTTTCTTTTAGAAGAGAGAATACCAGTGAGTGAAAAAAAGAGTGGAAGAGTAAGATAGAGAGAGTATGAGAATGAGAGAGAGAGAGTTGTAGAGAGATAGTGAGTGAGTGTCCCAGAAATACATTTCATCTCTGAGAGAGATTAGATTTGATTACATACTTTATTCATAATTTATACTCAATTCACTCCTAGTTCAACTTTTCTAGGTCTTCTGTTGTCAAGACAAGACAAGACAAGATTAATGTTTAGTCACAGTACTTCACATGTTGCTTATGAAGCAACACACACCGACTAGTCATTGTATGTGCTTCATAAGCAGCAATGTGTATTAGTCTAAACGTGACTAATCTCGTCTTGTCTTGTCTTGACTAACCGGTGTACGCCTAGCCTAAGAGCGAGAGTGAGGAAGAATGCTTCTTTTCTTGATAAATGCTTCTTTTCTCTTAGAGAGAAACTGAGTTCTGGGCAAAAACATCTCATTATTTCTCTGAGAGCAAGATTGAGAGAAAATGATGGATGAATACATTTTCTTTTCTCTTAAAGAGAGAGAGAGAGAGCGTGAGAGACATCCATCTCTTCTCGAGCGAATCTCGTCTGAACAGTTTGCACAAATTGCTCAACCTCCTTAACTCCCTGAATAGACAGACTCATTCACTCAATCTCTTCTAACAATTCATCCTTTCAAGTTCCCTGTAATTATGGACGGTCTCCTTCACAACGTCGAGATTGCTCCCAATTAATTGACGGTGCTGAGATTCGGGAGAGACTTACTCGATATTATAGATTACTGTTCAGTGAGGAAGATTATTTTGATTAACGTCAGTTGAATAGTACCGGCTGTTTCAGATAAAGGACGCACTTCACGTTTGAAGGAGAATAATTATTTCTGAATTGGGAATATTTTTTCCTCAAAATACACAATGCATTAGGCTAGGCGTACACCGGTTAGTCAAGACAAGACAAGACGAGATTAGTCACGTTTAGTCACAGTATTCATAGTTGAAGCAACACACACCGATTAGTCATTGCATCGGGTGTTGGTTCATAAGCAACTATGTGAATTACTGTGACTAAACGTGACTAATCTCGTCTTGTCTTGTCTTGACTAACCGGTGTACGCCTAGCCTTACAGAGTACTGAGGCACCAAGTGTAGCTACCAATGATCCTATAGAATACAATGAATTTAGTATGTAGTTGTAGTACGACTACTTTCAGTAAGTGACTTACTGTAGTTTAGTGAGTATTAAGTTACTTACTCAATTGAGCAACTATTTGAGAGGATAGTTATTGAGTAATCTTCGACTTTTACGTGATTTTAATGTAATTAAAGTGAGTATAAAGAAGATGTGAAATTCCAACAAATATTAGGACTTTAATAGAAAAATGAAATTGTTGAAAAGTGCAGGGGATCAATTATTTTTTCGAAAATGAATGATCTCAATTTTTCGCCGTAGAATCGAATTAATAGGAATAGCATTTTGTAAAATACAAATTTTTGTAGATTGATTTAGATTTCAATGGAAGATAATAACACCATAACCTTGAAACACTAATTTTGCTTCAACTTAATTCTAGGAAACATTGAATTATTAACATAACATTGAATGTTAGTCTTCAACTTAATTTGTGAGCCTTATCAAAAAATTGAAAAATGTGAATATTTTACTTACTAATAATGTATTATTCGTTATTCATGTATGAATAATGTATCAAAAATTTATTTATATGAATGTATAATTCCTAACTCCTAGAAACTTCATCCTAACTTCAGAGATTTCTGTTTCATATACAGGATAACTGAGCTTATTAAATGTATATAACACATCCAAATATCCAGAGAACTCTCAATAGATTGAATATTTATTAGCCTACTAAGATTTTGTGTGTCTCAAGGTACGTTACCACAGCCCCCTTTAAACTACAGTTTGAACTGTAGTTTGAAGGAGGCTATGACGTTACTCAACTCATCGAATAGAACTTAATGCTGAGCCTTATAAATTAAGAAGCTTCAATGTTGATGTACGAGTACCATGTACCACAACTGTTCTTTCATCAAACTACATCTAACCTCCATTCTATGTTTAGGTATATTCATTTAATTTGACGCTTGGCATTAGATAGATAGAGAGATATTATTTATTTGCCTTCGTACTCTACGGTCATCAGCAACGGCAATAAATATCTCTCTACCTATCTATCTAATGCCAAGCGTCAAATTAAATGAATCTCATTGTAAGGACTGAGAACTTTTGGATAGATTCAGGTAGTTTGGTACTTTATTTCTGTGATCTCCTACTATTAGAGTTTATAAGTTATTGGGAAAATTGTGAGGTTTTCTCCTCAAATTCTGAAAAATGTTAATGTACGAATTCTTGACAAAAATGAAAATGATTCCTTCATAATTATATAAGTAATCTTTTTCCTAACACTGATCTTCGACTCCTATGTAACGGCTATAGAAATTATTCAAGTAAAAAATTTCTAGTGTCCAGTGTGAAAATACTTATGATCTGAAAAGAATAGATACTCTCAAAAAATGTAATCTCAAAAAGTAAATACCTCAATTGATTCTCTCATGAGTTTCTCTCAAGTAAGTTTCTCTTCATAAGTTTCTCTCAACTACAGAAATATGCTTTAGTGATTTGATATTAATATTGTGTAGGAGTTGAAACAGAAGAAAAAATTTATTGAGCTGAGCATGAAAGTTTTTTGAACTTTTGAATCTTGAGACATTTTATTTATTCATTTATTCAGTAATGTACACTTAATACTAAATGAAAGGTTCAACAGTAAGGTAAGATATTAAACTTAATCTGTTACTGGATTATATCATGATAATGATAGGTCTATTGTATTATTGATTATTGAAATTTCTGGTGCATCTGACATTGAAAACTTTGTGTGTGTATAATTCTAACTATCTCAATTTAATGGTCTGATATTATATCTCTCTTGCTAGCCTACTATTCTAAAAAATGAACAATTTTTCTATCTACCCTAATAAAATAGATGTTGTGAACTGTGTGCGTTTTGTACTATGCATTAGCTTATGTATTGCACAAAATTATTGACGTATGTGTGTGAAATTAATTTGTAGCTCTTTCATTATTCAACATAAATCGAGCTTCAACAATTATTGATAGAAACTGAAGCCTAAAATGTTATCAACGAAGCTGTGATCGTTTCATTTATTGTTTCAAGCGAGAGTGTTCTAAGAATATTTTGAATTAAAAAAATAATAGAAATACTAAATTATCTTTATCATTTCAAGTAGAGCTCTTATGAATACTGAAGATTGTCCAGATGCGAAACCTTTTTATTGTGTACATGTTCAAAAGTCTTAACGAGTATATTTTCATTCCATAATATGATTCATAATAATTTCTCAGATGGAAGTGAATTCTATTTGAACTCTTATCGATATTAGGGACCAAAAATCATAATATCCATATTTCATTTAGACTACAGGTAGAATATTATGATGTTTGATACTCTTGTTTGTATCTTACATCTAATTAGGGGTTAATTTTTTAGTTCAGATTTTAGTTCACTTCTGAAAATTCTCATTATTTTTCAAATATTTATTTGGTTTTTGTAGCCTACATTAACTTTCCTATCCAACATACTGTATTTTCATTTATATTGTACATTCCTATTCTTGAATTATTGTCCTAATTGTATATTATTATTTTTTTATATTGTACATTCCTATTCTTGTATTATTGTCCTAATGTATAGCCATTCTGTTAATAATGAATAGTACAATATGAAGAAATAGGACTACAAGAAATGTGTTTCAAAACGACCATCTGCACAATATCTCCAGAAATGGACCAATGCTATCTTGGGTAGGCTAAGTCATTATAAAATTGATAGGTAATAAATTCAGCTACTGATGGGTCCTTTTAAAACAAACAATTTTGAAGGAAAGACAGTGAACATTCTTCAGTAAACTTCCTCTAATTTCTAATTTAATAATAAGTTGATTCTTTCTCTCTCGCATGAAATCTTGTATCAAGAATATTACCAATGCTATATAAAATATTTGTGTCTTCAAGTCTGTGTTTGTGCCCTTTCTCAACGTGTGTGTGTATATACATATATGTGCATACTGCCATTGTGATTCTGAATGTGTTCCATGTCAATCTGTGTAACTGATGCATTTAAAATAAGTATTAAAATGTTTTCTAGATGGAACTATTAATCGACAATAGTATTCAAATTAGGGTAACTCTATGTTTTCAGTGGTAAAATGAGAATAACATTAGCTCTACAATCTCCAAGTTCAAGAAATATTTATAGAATAAATCATTATTTGTAGACGAACCAATATTTCTTTTGAATTTGATCATTTCCACCTCTTAATTATTATACTATTGACAACTATTGTTCAATAATAACTAACCAAAATAGATAAACTAACCGTCCACAAATTTATAGTGAGAATATGATTTTTTGTAATTCGAAAAATGTGTTCTAATGGAAACCATCAATGAAACTAAAATCAGGGTAATTTATTATTGGCTTTTTGAAAAATCAATTGTTACATTTTCTAAAAAAAACAAATTGATACATTCATTAACGATTGTAATCATGATCATTTGTACAGTAATTACTTTAATTCGATTACTTATAGGAGTTGCAGTAATTATTTATGATGATTTTGCAATTTTTTCACAAAAAAGATCTGCAATACCGTACGATTATTTGATTATCATATTATTTTATTATTTATTATAATTTCATTGAAGACCATTAATGAATATCTGGAACAATTAAAAAATATAAATCAAAATAAATACCAATAGCCAAATCTGAAATCTTTATTTTACACTGTCGATTATAATTCCATCTTAGCTTGTATGAAATATTTATAGCAACATCGATTCAACTATTTTCTAAATGTGTATAATAGATTTATCTTATTAATACTGAAGTGCCGTTTGTATTTTTATCACCAACACAAAAATGTATTATCAATTATTATGTCTGTATCTACTATAATCCTTTAACGACTGTTCTTATTAGTGTTGTTGCTCACTGTAGCTTCATTACTTGAAAAATAATTGTGTAGATTTATTTACCTGGATTAAACCTAATGTTGAGAAAAAACTGTGCAATTTTTTTTCCTTCAATCAATACATAAATAGATATATGGAAATCTATCTATATATATAAAAGCAAAATGGCACTCACTCACCCATTCATCAGCAGAACTAAAAATCTACTGAACCAAATGCGTTCAAATTTGGCATGCATGTTCAGTTAGAGCTTTAGACGCGCACTAAGAACGGATTTTGAAAACATCACAAAGATACGCCCAATATTCGCGTTTTTCTAGCGATTTTGTGAGCTTTCTCAGCTTTTTCGAGAACTAATTGGCAGAAAATGTTGAAATTTGGTTGTTAGGTTTGTTTAAGGTCTAAAAATAATATGTTAAAATCTTTTTAAGATTCTCCCAAAATTACGCCAGAAATCGCCCAATACTCGCGTTTTTCTAGCGATCTTGTGCGTTTCTCAGCTTTTTCGAGAACTAATTGGCAGAAAATGTTAAAATTTGGTACTTAGGTTCGTTTAAAGTCTAAAAATAATAATTATGTCGAAATCTTTTTAAGATTCTCCCAAAATTACGCCAGAAATCGCCCAATCTTCGCGTTTTTCTAGCGATTTTTTGCGTTTTCTCAGTTTCTTCGAGAACTAATTGGCAGAAAATGTTGAAATTTGGTACTTAGGTCTAAAAATAATAATGTTTACTGTGTCTACGGAGGCGAAGCCCCCTGGTGAGCGCGAAGCGCTCACTATGTCAATGGCTGCCAGGGGTCAGCCTGGCTAGCCTACTAAGGCGAGCGAAGCGAGCCTGCTGGCTAGTAGGCCTATAGATATATGGTGCAAGAAAAAAGAGAGAACATCATTATGTGTGGTCTGACAGTATGACAATAGCCAAAAGAAAGCTTCTCAAAACAACTGATATGTATGCATAGGACATGCAGAGCTCGTTTCATTTCCAATCATGTCTTCCATATTATGTGAGTGTGAGTTACCCAGAGTAAAACTGAATCAATACAGGCTGTAGGATATCACCCCGCCGAGTTTTTCAAATAATGCCAATTAGTGTGACATGCGTTAATAATTATTGATAAAACAAAACAAGAAGTGCAGTTATTTATGTAGTTTAACATCTATGTGTTAATTCCGTTTCTCTCTTCTAAAGATAGTGGAGGATCTGACACAACTGATAATCACGAAAATAATTGAAGAGTCTCTTATCTCCAATAATGTATAAAGAGTCTGCCTATTTACAAATGGGTTTTTTTGAGAGCCATTATTTATGAAACTAATAAATCAGTTCCATAATCAGTAGGCTACGCTATTGTATGAAAGTCAGGGCCGGCGAGAGCGATCGCGGGCCCCAGGGCTGGACCTAATCCGGGCCCCTAGGTATGGTATGCATGAAGGCGTTTTGTTTGTGTGGGGTACCGGGGGTCTAGGAAAGTGATGTAGTGGAGAACATGAGATCAAATTCATTGAGTAAGGGCTTTTTGTTATTTTGAATTCAATTTTTATTTTATTTTCAATTTTGAATTCAATTATTGTTATTTTAAATGCAAATAGTCTATTGAATTGATGTGAAACTGAGAAAAAACTATGAGTTCGTCTAATTTCAAGGGGATTCAAGATTTTTACAAGAGAAATACCTTTATTTGCTCTGATGTCAACATTATTTCCAAGACTTGAATATGCATGAAAATCGCTCTCAACGTCACCTCAAATATGAAATAATAATATTTTATTTTTTAATTTCAAAAAATATGGTATGTACATATTTTTATTATTTTCTCAAGTAAGTTTGAGCAAGCAAGAACTCGCGGTTATTATTCATATACAGATCAAAGCTTCAATACAGAATTGCAAGAATTTTCAATATTCATGTTTCAAGCTGAATGACTGTCGTCGCAATAGATAGGTAGCCCAGTTTTTATTCAAATTAATCGTGTTTTTCAGCTGTTTTGAACGAATTTTCTACACTCGTGTCAAAACCTCGACATCAATTCAGGCAAGCTACTTTGAATTCATTCATTCATTTATTGGCAGGATACATTACAATGTGGGAAGAATCAACAGACATTTGTCCAAAACTCCTTCTTTCCCAGATTTTTATAAATAGTCCAGAGGTTATGCTATTGTTGATTCATCGAGGCTACATACGGTTAGTCAAGACAAGAAAGATTAGATTAGTCACGTTTAGTCACAGTAATTCACATAGTTGCTTGAAGCCAGCACACTATGCAATGACTAATCGGTGTGTTGCTTCATGAGCAACTATGTGAAGTACTGTGACTAAACGTGACTAATCTCGTCTTGTCTTGTATTGACTAACCGGTGTACGCCTAGCCTTACTGAAATATTGAGAGTCCAAAAAACTATTAACTAATAATAGTTTTGAATTGCATTTTTATTCTCAATAAATACAAGAAAATATTTTTAGACTACAGTACATGACAAAAAATTAACGTCCTAAAAACCACACCAACTTTCGATTTGAATGAATTGGGGTGTTTTGGCTGATTTAGCATGTTTGGCTGGTTCTATTTTCAACTTGGTCGCATTTTCAACTCGACAACTGTCCATCAATAAGCGGAAACTTTTCCCCCTCCCCTCACCCACTGACGGACCTGTTGACGCCTCGGCGTTGTGAATGACGAGCGTCAGACGCTGATGACGTCAGCGGCTCGGCGTTTGGCGGCGCCGCGACGCTATTTCGTACAACATAAAATCGACGCTCTCACACTATAGAAGCGCCCTCTCATTTTCCCGCTTTTCATACAGCAGAAAGCTGAGAATAGTCTGCGTAGCTTCATAAGACTATATATATAGCTGGGAAATGCCCAGTAAAATAGCCTTAGCTATATACCTATGTATATAGCGAGCATAAAGTGCAATATAGCTGGAAAATGCCCAGTAAAATAGCCTTAGCTATATACCTATGTATACAGCGAGTATAAAGCGCAATATAGCTGGAAAATGCACGCAGTAGAATAGCTATGTATATAGAGAAGAATTACAGTACTGTGTTTACAAAGCTGGCATGGCAATTTGAAGCAAGCGAGCCCCTGCTGATTAAAAACCCGTCTCTCATTCCAACATGGCTGACCTCATTTTCATGAGAGGACGCCGAAGTGTATAGGAACTTATAGGAACTCTTCATATTAGGCTACACTATGTCCATGAAAGACTATTATGAAACTATATAAAATATTCAGAGAAACACTACTATTCAAGAGAATATCGTTGCAATGCAGCTGAAAAGTTATTAGAAAAGAGTGGGATTGCTTTTAAGACTTGTATAGGCTACAACGCAGGTGAATGTCGATGAAGGACTATGAAACTAAAAATATAGCAGGATTCTATTAACTTGTCAGAAAACACCTGATTTAACGTTAGTAAACGAGCGTACATTAATCAGCTGTTTCTGACAATTTAAAAGAATCCTGCTATAAAATATTGCGACATAATTATACTGTTCAAGAAAATAAAATAGTTTCAAAAGCAAAGCGACTATGAGATGAGAATTCTTTGGGGTATGAATGTTTTAGGGCTTGACTAGATTGAAAAACAGATACCGATGAGGATATTGTGAACTTAAGCTTCGCGCCGGGGAGGCGCAGGGGGCACGTGCCCCCCCCCCCCCTCCCAACATTTTGAAAATATTATGAAATCTGTAAATAAAATAGATATCTGTTGATACTCATTTTTTGTTGTGAAGAGCTACACTAAATGATTTCTGAGCATCATTATTAAGTAGACTATCGCATATAGAAGTACCCTTTTGTATAGTATGCTTACTGGCTCATAATATTATCATTACTTTGACTTGAATCCCCCCAAATATATGGCCCACGCTACGCCTACAATTGTGAAGTATAAGAGTTTAGTCTACACTGCAAGATATTGAATAGAACTGAGAAAGTATTAAATATGAAAGGAAGTTCTTTGGAATGGGGTATGAATTTTTAAGGCTTGAATGATAAATCAGTTATTCCCACCTTTAACTCCTCCTGACGACGATAAGCATGCAGCATCATCTGTCTCCTTTCCTCTTCAGAAACCACTGGCTCTCTTGCCGGTGCTCCTTCTCCCATCTATAAGAAAATATAATAACAAAAAATATAATAATTATGGTAACACAATGATACCGTATGTGTCTCTTGAGAGCAAGTTGTTTTCAAATTAAAATTACATCATCTGAAGGTACCAGTCTTTTATACGATGAGTCTGTGAACGAAAATAATTTTTCAAGAATAAAGTACCTATAAAAATAAACAATGAATCGTAAACAATAAATCATGAATCACCATTGCACAGGTGGAAATTTTGGAAGATTCATCCCTGAAGATATAGATACATCTGTGAAAATATTATCGCCAGAATTATCACTATAATATACCATAATTATATTTTATTACTATATCCTGACTTATTTACTAGGTCGTATAATAAGTTGGCCTCCTTCAAATGATTGATATCATGACATATTCTCTTGATAAACTTACTTTTGAAATCTTGACAACGATTTTAGTCTTCTCGTTGTTTCCGACAAAATTACACAGCTTCTTGTTTCTCAGAAGCTCTTTTCCTGAGAACCAGAGCTGAGCTGATGCAATATCAATCACCTGAAACAAAGAAATAGATGAAAAAAAAATTAATATGTACTCATTAATTTACAACCTTCAAACTACTGATGACATATTTGGCTATTATTGAGTGAACATTATTATAAATTCTTACTCACTTATACTTTTGCCTTTGCAGGGTTTTTCCTGATTTTGTTTAAAATGTTGGTAAGTAAGATTTAATTAATTTTATATTGTGGCAAAAAGGAAATAAATTTGAATTTGAATTTTAAAAATACTCAAGCTTATTATTATTGAATTGCGTGAGGATTATCATCAATAATGTTATTATTCACTCATCAACCTCAACCACTCATGAAGGATAGTTGAAGCCATGGCAAGGCTACACTAGATGAACTAGTGTAGCATTATAGCCCTAGGTGAACTAGTGTTCATCTAGTGTAGCCTTGGCCACGGCCACCTTTCATTCAAAAATTAATTTTAATCTATTGACCATCTAACTTACACACTTCATCAAGTTACAATGTGGAAATAAATAACATGCATGTATGCCCAAAACTGTTTCTAACCCAGATTAAACATGAAACGATAAAATTTATAGCCTAATCAGATTCATTCCGTTCTGATAAACGTTATGTTATTAGCAATCAATAGACTCATTTATAGCCTTAAACTATAGCCCTCAACTATACAGTGTATGTGGTAAATTTGAAATTATCCTTAATCTATTCTTGGTTTACTGCTCACGATATACTTCAGCTTATTTATAAGTTATTACATTTGTAATAATCCATATTCCATTACGAATATATAGCAATGGTTTTTTTCTCTCTCATAATGTCATCTTACTGTCCTATAGCAATTAAGGTATTTCTAAGTACATATATAAATAGAACATGTGTGACAGTGTGACTTTTATTTTATTATACACATTTATCAATGGAGATTCATTCAAAACAATAATTATTGCTAACTTACATCCAAAGAAGCCTGAGTTCCAGATAAATCTTCTGTGTTCTCAAACTCTTGACGTATGACGTCATGAGGCGGCAAATTCATTGGGTAGATTATCATAATTGTACCACGCAGAATTTCCAAGGCTTCTTGTACGGTTTTCAAGGTCATGCATATCCCGTTGTCGGCTTTTTTCTATTTAACAAAGATTACATTAAAATAATTTTAAAATTTTTATAGAAATCTGAATATTTCTTGAAGGATGTTAGTGCAGGAAGCAACTTTGATGATCAATGATTATAATTGAAAACTCTTATTTTGTTCCACCACAGATGATTTTTTTTCATGAAGGAACTTACATGTATGATCCATTCGATAATCAATAACAATATTTATACTTTCTTTCAGTACAATATCAATATTTAATTGAATTTATTGCCAAAAACAAAATACATGTGCAAAATGAAATACATTATAGATAATAAAACACAAATACACAGTAGAAAATAGACAAAATCAAGTGTCATAACATTATTATCACTAATAAGTGTCATTAACATATTATCAATACATTTTTTGGCACTGCCAACATAAGGCTAGGCGTACACCGGTTAATCAAGACAAGACAAGACGAAATTAGTCAAGTTTAGTCACAGTACATCATATTATCGCTTATGAAGCAACACACATCGATTAGTCATAGCATCAGTGTGTACTACTGCTTCATAAGCAGCTATGTGAATTACTGTGACTAAACGTGACTAATTTCGTCTTGTCTTGTCTTGACTAACCGGTGTACGCCTAGCCTAATACGGTACCTACTAAACTTTTTGTGCTTTTGCGAGTATGATTATCATCATGTTCAGAATGTTTTTAACCGGCATACTTTAATTCTGCAGTTGTTTCCAGCGTTTACCTTTGAAAGCATCTCCTTCACATCAGCCACCGACTTTTTGATCAGTTCCTGCATGTTTTCCTTTGGCTGCTTTCCGTTACGGCGTCCCATCGGATCCTTGTTGAAAGTAGATGAGCCTCCGCTCGGCTCACACCGTTCGCCCCACTCGTCTTTCAGTTTCAACTCTTCAATTTGCTCATCGGTGAGACCCATCATGTCCGGTGGTAGCATTGTGCCATGCTTGGCTAGTTCCTCCATTTCTGGACAAATAATAAAACAAAATTGGAAGAAGAAGATGATGAAGACGAAGAAGAAGAAGAAGAAGAAGAAGAAGAAGAATAGAGGAGAAGAAGAAGAAGAAGAAGGAGGAGGAGGAGAAGAAGAAGAAGAAGAAGAAGAAGAAGAAGAAGAAGAAGAAGAAGAAGAAGAAGAAGAAGAAGAAGAAGAAGAAGAAGAAGAAGAAGAAGAAGAAGAAGAAGAAGAAGAAGAAGAAGAAGAAGAAGAAGAAGAAGAAGAAGAAGAAGAAGAAGAAGAAGAAGAAGAAGAAGAAGAAGAAGAAGAAGAAGAAGAAGAAGAAGAAGAAGAAGAAGAAGAAGAAGAAGAAGAAGAAGAAGAAGAAGAAGAAGAAGAAGAAGAAGAAGAGGAAGAAGAAGAAGAAGAAGAAGGAGAAGAAGAAGAAGAGGAAGAGGAGGAGAAGAAGGAGAAGAAGAAGAAGAAGAAGAAGAAGAAGAAGAAGAAGAAGAAGAAGAAGAAGAAGAAGAAGAAGAAGAAGAAGAAGAAGAAGAAGAAGAAGAAGAAGAAGAAGAAGAAGAAGAGGAAGACGAAGAAGAAGAAGAAGAAGAAGAAGAAGAAGAAGAAGAAGGAGAAGAAGAAGAAGAAAAAATATTATTAAATTATTTATTTGAATAATACATAAGATTATGAGAATACATAATAATTAGTGGAACGAAAATTCAAATAAAATTGATAATAGTGAAGCAAAATTCGAAGGGAAAGGATCGAATTCAAACCACTATGGAAGATTTATTTCTAAGATCAATGGATAACATAAATATTAATTTAGTAAATATAGATTAAAAATGGTAATCTCTAAAGTATATCAGGGGATTGGAAGAATTTTACAATTATAAGATGGAAGGAGTTATTAGACGTTATCAGACCAATCAATTGCTATGAACATAATAATCAGTGAACCAAAAGTCAAAGTAAAATGAATTAAAACCAATAGAAGATTTATTCTCAAAACCAATTTATAAGAAAAATAAAAATGGCACGGCATGCAATGCTCTTGTAGTTCATGAATGATTGTTTGCATTTATTCTTCTAGTTTCGAAATTGCTATATTATTATTACCTGAACAAATTCTGCTAACTTTCAGTCTACCATTATAGATGTAAGTTATTTCCTTAGTGAGCTCTTCATTGTCGGTTCCAACAGAAGTCTCATACAGGAATTGAGTCTCATTTCCTTTTTTCAATAGTATTTTCACCATTGTAGAGACCTGAATAGAAAGAAAATTTCTGATACAGTAAGCCTAGTACAATTCAGTTTAATTTTTTATGAATGATTGATGCAAGGCTGAAGCCTGCTTGATTGTATTAACTTATTATTATTGACTCCCTTATGAAGCACACTTTTATTTGAAAGCAAGATATAAATGGAAAGCCACGTTTTTTAAGGCACTTAATCAGATGCAGTAACTTATTTAGTACACATAAATAATTCAATTGCAATAATAATTCCACAGTAAGTAACATAGGTGATACAGTGATCACTCTATTGTATATTAATTATTATTTCTGAAAGATCAAACGCAAATCTCAATATTGTGTAATGACTAAAAAATGAAGCAGGAAAAATATTCTTATATTAGTGCAAAAATAATTCAATCAATATAGCTACTGACCGATTCTACACAAGCTATACGAAAATCCTCAAATATTTGAAATGATTACCCGTTTTTTCAAATAAATACCGCTATTGTATTGTATCCACTGTGTTATAAAAGTCAGTTTCAGCCATTTATTTACTAGCTGGAAAGTTGTTGCTAGGCAACTTTCTAGACTATAAAATACAAGTAATGCACTAAAAAGTAAAGGGAATAAGACAATATTATTCAAGATTCATCAAATTTTATTGGTCTTGTAAACTTTATAGAAAGCATGATTGTTTTATTTACCAAAATGCGTTTATGAGTAGTGACGGGCTTTTTGAGTGTGGGTGAAACTTGAAATTTGAATATCCCGCTTTCTAGCAAGTCGGTGGTAGCTCATTTCTCAAGTTACTCTTTCTCTCTACATTATCAAGTTTTTCATATTTTTCAGAAATATTGTAATTATTTTTGTATTATTTATATTCTTTATTGATTTTATATTCTTAATTTACAATTTATTGTATGATTATGTCAATAGATCGTTGGCGTTGGCACCACTGCAAATACAGGCTTGGCTTCTTCCAAACATTGCAAGAAAAAAAGCAAATTGTTTTGACAAATTACTACAATGGCGTGTTGTAAAGTTTGTTGTTCTAATGTCAAATAGGTAATTAATTACTATGTTCAAACGTCTTGTAAGTCCTAGTGATCATTGAAAGCTTTTGTTACATGTAAGTATTGCATCTTTATGTCTGTCTTACATCTAAAACGGTCGGTAATCATGTAGTTTTGCCCTTGAACTTCTAAAAATTTTAACCCTACTTATCACTTATAATACTTTACTTATTTTTGGTTACTTATAGTAGCCTAGGCGTTGCCCCACGATTTATTCCTGAATATTAATCTTTCGTTAACAATAAATCATTGAATGACGATCATAAAATAATTATTGATAATGTTTCTTCAACTATTAATCTTTCAAATTCTCCAACTTGGATTGCATGAAATTTGATACTACGGTACTGTAATCTGAAGTATTTTGTAGTATATGAGTATATCTTGCAATTTTTCTATTGTAATCATTATTGTATTCCACTTATAATTGTTGTATTTTATGCGAATAATTGTGGTTAAGCTTTCGATTGATTATTAAATCCAAATTCACTGGAAATTTAATGGTTTTGATATGATACTGTTTAGAATAAGACACTCCCTAATCTAATACAATAGAATATAAACCACTTAGCTTTTATGATTTAGTATCAGATATTATTCGTAAATCAACTCTGAAATGAAAGTAGCCTACTGTATACTTTATTAAACACTTTCTTACTTTGTAACTTGGTTGCTGTCTAAAGTTCAATTTGCACTCAGATTACCCTTAATGATTTATAATTGTTTAAACATGGCTTGTTGACATGCTACAACATTATATACTTGAATGATTGCAATGATAGCTTGTTATCTTGACCATACATTGCTGTAGTCTCAAATTCTTATTATTGTGTATGCTTTATTAGTAAAAATTAACAGTTTACAGTGAAAATGGAGAGAGTTTCGCTAGTCTTCAATATTGGAACCTTCAAAGATGATCTGTGATTCTTTGAAATTGTCAAACTCCCACAATGGAACTAAAAGTGTGGGTGGAAGGCATTCAGAGAATTGTGTGTGGAGTCACTGATACTACTACTTGTCAGGTAAGGATATTTTTATTAAATTTTATTCTTTCAAAAGTTACACAATAAGATTAGCATAGGCTATTACAAACCATGGTAAATAAAATAAAATGAAAGAATAATTAAATTTATTTCTGAAGGCCTATCACATCAATGCAAAGTAAAGTTACAACTGATCACTTTGTATTATACCACTAGATATTAAATTTTACTGTCTTACATTTTAAATTTTACTGTCTTACTGTCTAAAATCTTAAATTTTTGTTTTTTTTTCAATCCAAAAATACGAAAATATCGATTTTTTGAAGCATTATTGAAACTACAAACGAAGTTATAAAAACGAGATGTCCAAATTGATTGCAATAGCATAAAAACCCATTAAAGATCTATAGTGAAATATAGAAAATACAACAATCATGAACTGTTCTTTTTGAAATGTGTGATTTTTTGAAGCATTATTTAAACTACGAACTTAGTTATAAAAACGAAATGTCCAAATTGATTTCAATAGCATAAAAACCCATTAAAGATCTGTAGTGAAATATAGAAAATACAACAAAGTACGATGTAGCCTAATCGTGAACTGTCCTTTTTGAAATGTGTTACACTTTTTACAGGATGTAGTGTATGCATTAGCTCACGCCACAGGAAAAACAGGCCGATTCACACTGATTGAGCGCTGGAGAAACAACGAGCGGTTGCTCGCTCCACAAGAACATCCACTGAAGGTGAGTTCAATAATTAGAATTTCTCATTCAGTAGTTTTCTGGAATGCACGTTATCAACAACTCTAACTAGGTTTCACCAACCGAGATCCGAGCATACTTGACATACAGATTAGAGATGGGTATCGATAGAAAGAATATCGATGTTTTTTCTCCTAAACAACGATGAGTGAAAAATCTATGATTTTAAATATTTTTCTTTTTTTTTCGTCTGGTCTCAATCCTTCAATCATAAAGTTTTTTTTATCCGCCACTGAACCGCTGCATTATCTCTGATAGCCTACTATCTTGAATTTCTAAAAATAGTACTTGATTAATTTTGTAAACTGATATTGATTGACCAGAGAATATTTTCACATTATTAAGAGTAGTATAGTCCGATTCACGTCAAGAAGTCAGCATTGTTTATATGAGGAGCATTGATGCCAAGTTTCATTGAGAGAGAAAGAGAAAACTGCACCAAACGTGTTTGTTGGGACTGTGTGTGACAACAATGCACAGTGCGAATAGGATAGAGACATCAGCAACTGCCTTGTGCTGAACAAGGATAGCAAACTCCCATCTAAGCAATGCTGACTTCTTGACGTGAATCGCACTATAGCTCAGTAAATGAGTGAGTGAGTTACCATTTAAGATCAAAATTTCCAGATTAGAGACAACAAATGACTCTCACTCTACCGCTAATCTGTCTCTGGTGATTGTGCTAATTATTGCTTATACTGGAACTTGCCCAATTCAACTAAAAAGAAAGAAGAAAAATCACTTATTTCAATAGCAGTTGATTTTAATTCTGTTTGAAGGTATAAAACAACCAAAATTGAAAACTAATTTGGAAAAATTCTTCAATTGGGAAAAACATCGATTACTAGAAAATACATCGATGTTTTTCTATCAAATCTTTGAATTTCTAGACATCGATGTCTAGAAAAGACAAAACTTATCTCCCACCGGATAATCATCTAACTTACGTAGGATATAAGTTGAGAGCTTATTTGAACGCAACAAATGTCATAACTTTTATATCTTATTTTTATGTTTATTGCTGTGAGTATATTTTCAACAGAAGAATTACCTATGATAACAGAGACTGTATAAATTGGATGTTACACTTTTGATTGGTTAGCTCGGACAAATCCACCATATTCTTGTCAATTCCTATAATATTTTAATTCAAACGATTCGAAAATCATAGTATGTTAATACCTATGACGATAGTCAACTGTATTAATGTATGAAATGCTGTGTTTAATAGATTATCTTATCGTTTTGCTACAGGTGCTGACCAAATGGGGCGAATACTCTAACGACGTTCAACTGATACTGCAACGGTCTGGCGGGGGCGGCAACCAATCGAGACCCGCCCCCACGTCGCCGCCTCCCAGTCCGAGCGATCCGCCGCCGCCTCCCGACCGCAACAAGGACATACGCAAGTCGTTGACGTTTAGCGGGGGCGGCGGGGGGGCGTCGCGACGTTGTAGCGAAAATAGGGGTGTGCCGCCCCCACAGACGCTACAGGTCAAGAATCAGCTGGCGGCTGGGGGCGGATCGTCTCCTAGTCAACAGGTGAGAGTTTTTTTGGGAGGGTTTTTATGGAGAACGAGAATTGAGATACTAGCGCTCAAGTGAGAGAAGGGTTAACTATCGGCGGAGGATTGAAGCTAGTTGTTACCATCGAATCAAATGCAAAAATGCCTGTTCTGAAGTCAATGATATTTGTAAAATATTAAAATATTCATAGAAAATATCATTCAAAAGTTAAGGCTATAATGTTACAGATCACTTTTTACACTAGAATTTCATCCCTCTATAGAAGGACTTCCAGAGACGAGAGAGTGTGCGAAATAAGGATTTATGAAATCTAGCTTAACATTTAAAACAACTATTTAACATTTCGAAACAGCTTTCGCCTCTTTTTTCAAATCGTAAATTCTTTCAGATGTTCTCTTGTAAATTTCGTTTGTACATTCAAGGGTTTATTTCTTTATTCTTAGTTTTTTACTTGTATTTCTTTACCTTGTACCGTGTGTAATTTTTACCTCAACTGTTATAATAAGATATTTCTTTTCTTTTATTTG